>OLKM01000102.1:564526-570395 GCA_900291075.1 Melanogrammus aeglefinus
TAATCTAAAAAAATCGGCTTATTAGTCATATACATAACATGTGCGCACAAATAGATATTCTTGTTTATTTAAGAATGTTGTAAAAAAATAAGTGTCTTTTACGAAAACATCATTATATATGCAAAATCGTTTATATTCACTCCTCAAAATGATTGACAAAGGTATAAGCCTATAATAGCAAGTTTTTAATAACAATACGCTAAAGCAAGCTTTGATCAACAATATATCCTACAAACAATACAGTCGCCCACAAAATTGTTAGACTAAGAATAACGTGAAAAGTAAAAAAGCTCTTTATAAGCAATTATTTAAAATGTAGGCTACGATTGCATTTGCAGTCCTTCATATTTTCCCTGCGCGCAGGCCAAGTGACTGCGACCCTTGTTCTGTCCATCAGTTTGTCTAACTCAGTAGGCACATGGCCCCACCGCCGCGCGCAGTCATCAAACAGACAGACAGGCCTACATGACTGCAGCCTACCCCTCTGTAACTCAACACGGTTGACCTGGCTATCTTCTTCCTTTAGTGGACAGGACCCCATACGTCAATACACCTGTCCTCAGTACGAAGTTCTTCACGTCAGATTGTGCCAACGTTAACATCATGGATTATCGGACGGAGCCAACTCTACATAAACATTTACATGACTTTTCAACTCCCGTCCTTCCGGATTCAATTCCGTTTACACGCGTCTATAGCAACTGTCCCTTCAGATAGGCCTACACAACTCGATCTATGGCTCAATGCAGATGTCGATTGCAGGTTTCCATCAGAATAACATCATAGGCCTACCTCTCGGAATAAATAGGAGTTCAACTGAAGTAGTCTACTTGGGTCCTATATCCCATCTGAAGTCGATACCGTTTAGTGGAAAAGAAAATCGCACACTCGTTTCACGCTCAACGACTCATTCTGGACGTCAAGGGGGCCGAATCAAGCACCAGAGTTTTATGCTTGTACATTATTATGGACTTTGTTCTTGGTGGTAGGCCTATTAACAAACACATCATTTGTAGTCTGCCAGTCCACAGAGTGCGCCATGAAATAGTTTCTAGTCTCTTCGAGCCTAGACATTTTTAGAACTGTGCACGTTTACCTCCATTCGTGATGCGCTGGTTGTAACGTAGGGACGGAGGGTTTTTTCTTTTATGTAGGACTTAAGGAAGGCCCAAATGTGCATTGTGGGTAAATTACAGCAAACAATAGCGTATGCTATTTAGAAATAATTTGTGCCCTCGTGACTCCAAAAAGCAAGAACGGCCAGGCTTTCCCCCGTCCCAGTCCCCCACACAGCAAAAGGACTCCGCGGGGGATCCGCCGCGGATGTATTGCGGCTTCCGGGACGGACCCGCGAAACGGACCCGTATCGGCGTCCACTTGCCCTCAGTGACGGATCCGCTCCGAAGGCGGATCGAGGACCCGCAGTGGCTCCGCACTGCATCCGCTCCGCATCCGCGATTAAAACCTTAGATCCGCGGCGGGTCCGTTTGGGACCCGCACTTTTATACAGGATCCGCCGCGGACCCGTAACGGACTCACCTGGCAGGTCCGTTTTGTGGCCGTTTTATCTTACTTTCAAAATCCCTTCTGTTCTTGCTGTAGGATAAAATAGGATAAACTAAACTATAGGATAAAACGAAAAACTCTCACTAGGCCTAGCCTAGGCTACTACAGCAATATAGGCATAAGTTTAAATAGGATGCATTGCCGTGTATTTTAACCTAACAATATGTCAATAACATAACAGAAAAGGTTCTAGTCAAGATATCAATTTACTGTCAATCACTAAGTAATCACTACTCAATATAAATATAAATTGACATTTACATTTATGGAAAAGTATAAGTTATAGCCTATTCTGTTTTTGTAAGTAGTCTACGTTAGGCTACTTTACATTAATTTGGTGGTCAAAGCTAGTGCTTTAGGCATAGGTCGTGGCAGACATAATAATTTTATCTATATGGCTACAACATGAAATGCTGCACTATATACAGCTAAAATATCAGAAAATGAATAACTGGTGAACGACAAGAAGTTCAATCAAAAGATTGTTTAATGGTTCCTATCCTATTAGACCGTTTAAGGAATGGTAGGAGTGAGGAGGAGGGAAAGCAACGCTCACACTCCTCGCCGCCCGATCCGCCGCCAGGTTGAACCACCTGATGGCGTGTTTGGTGACCTCCGCGTCCGTTTGGCTGAACCGTGTCACCACGTTTTTTCTCTCACAGCCACCTGTAATCAAACAGACAGATTTTATGTAATAGAGTTTTTAATAACTTTAAGAGAATGCACACATTTGGTGAACAACAGGGTGCATTAATGTCAACTGTTAGACATGCAAACATGCAAAGTGCTTCGATAAACCTGTTCGAGTCTTTTGTTTTGGGCCTATAGCAGCAAGGAGAAGACTGTACTGGAGCAAGCACCTTAAACAATTTTGAAAATGAAGCAATAGGCCTAAACGGCAAATAGAACCAGCTGAACAACAGCATAACAGTATTATTTGAGAAATTAAAACGGTGAAGGACGAGCCCTAATGTAGAGGGTGTCCTTATGGTGCGTTTTATTATCCATCCGTCTCGAAGGTCCGAGGACGTTGCCTAGCGACAAGCACAAACACGCCCCTTTTACTCGGACGGCGAACTGCCATCTCGGTTGAATAGAGTGCAGACCGAGCAAGGATTCCGAGACAGTATTCCCATGTTGCACTCATGTTGCCGCTGAGAATAGAGCGAGAAAGCGCAGCTGGTATTTGTGTATCGATACGGCAGAGAATTATTATTGAAAGCTATCGCACCACCAGGCAGCCAATACGTTTGCATGCATATTATTTCGATAACATGATGGGCCTGTTGCCCACACCTGGGTGCGTTTCTCTTGACAGCGGACACGGCAATCCACTTGATTCCAATCCCCAAACTTTGACGCGCTCTATTTCGCAGTGCATAAGTGCTGGTACGCCACTGTTTGTGCCCAGGATTGTGCCGTCAATTGGCATATCCACTTTCTGAAATCGCAATCGCACCAATGGGTCAACGCCGTTTGCAGATGTGGCTCTACCTGCGACAAACGGAAGGAATCAAAAAAGAGGAAGTCTCACAGCAGAGTATGTCAGTAAGGTAAAATGATTTTTGTTATTATCATTATTGCACGTCTGATAGTTAACAGGAATATTTTTCACGAGCATATTAGCCGCTTTCGCACCGAGTAGTTCCAGGAACAAACAACAGGAACCATTAGTAACCCAAAATAGTACCGGGACTATTCTTCCCTAAATTTCCCCAAACTGTTTTCACGTTTGCATGCGCACCGGCGCTGGCCAGGGGGAACTTGTTGGGAGCGGTCAAGGAGCAACGTAGGCGCGGCGCCCATCCGGTTGTTGTGGTCCTTAATCTTCTTGTAGTCTGTGTTTTATTTTTTTAATTTTTCCCCGACATTGTTTGCCGTGTGAAACACCCCTATTGTGGGCGAGCTCCCCAGCGACCTTGCCGAATATCTTCAGGTTGCGAGTGCAGCCTTCAAGACCGAAGGGCAAGGAGAGCTTGCACGTCGTTGTCGCTCCACTTTCCGAGTTCTCGCATACCGTCATAGAAATTTGGAATGTTAATGTAGAGCTCGAAACTGTGTGAGGCTACGGAATGCCCAGGGCACTGCTTTGCCCAAGCAGCGCGACATTTTTAAATGTCGCACTGCTTGGAAGGCTGGGGCAGCGGTCGGCCGTGGGCGGACTTATGATTTGGCCAATCAACGCAGACCTCGAAACGGGGGAGAAAGGGAGAACCAAAAAGGCCCTGCTTCGAAGTAGAGCTTAAATAAGTTACTCTGGAACTACTGTTTCGGGGGAGAAAAAATCCCCCAGAAATCCCCCAAATCGTCTTGGTGCGAACGCAAACAAAAAGGGTACTAGAACCTTTAGTTCCAGGAACTAAAAAGGTACTGCCGGTGCGAAAGCGCCTATTGTCCCTACTAATAAGTGACCGGGTCAGGTTTTCACTGACGCGCTAGCTATTGCATTGTGTTAAACATAACATCAGGCATAGGCCTACCTGACTGAAAATTTGCGTAGCAAAGTAGCCATCAGCTGCTCAAGGTGTCATCATACTATGTATGATTTAGAGTAAAACAAAATAAATACATCAAAACGTCCAAAAAATGTCTATGGTAATAGTAGCTACAGTCTAAAAAAGTCTACACTGTCATATTTGTATGACGTTTCTACGACATTTAAGGCTGCCCCAACATTTTCAAACTATTGACTTTGAACGTATTAATCATTATATACTCAACTGAATAGCAAGGTCTTTGTTGCCATCCTACTGAAAGGCTTTTTGCTGTTGGACACCCTTCCAGTTGATTTGATGGGACACCTCATCAGGTGAGAGCCTGCCCAGGATGTTCCAGGTCACCCTCTTTCACATCGTGCCCTCCAATGGTCGCCAAAGAAGAAATCTAAAAGGCAATGTCAAATGTTTAAATAGACAGGTAGGTTAAACATTCCTAAGCTTAGGTTGCAATTAAATGTTTTGGGTTCCTGTGAAAGGTCATCCAGAAATGTAGAAAAACTTAAAAAAATATTTTTTTTTCTAAACATGGTACTTTGGCTCACACCCTCATGGACCTGTGCCAACTCTTTACACACAATGTTCAACCAAGGAGATTGTCGCTCACTGACTGTCCACTCGCGGTTCAGGACAGGCCTGATCAGACTGCTTCAATAGAATATTTGCAATAATAATAGACAATCAATTAAACCTAATGCACCATTCTAATTAATTATGAAAAACGCACCACTCTCTGTCGAAGCTGGGCCATTTGACGGTTCCTTCAAAAACAATTCGAAGGAATCGACTGCCTCCAATTGTTCCAAGGAAACTGAATGTTTTCGGGCAGCTCTATATCTGGCCCCGGTGGTGTTTGTTCATCCTGCTGCTTAGCCATTCACTTAGCCACAAGCTGGTCTGTTGCTGTTTAAGTGTTTCCAGCAGGCTTAGGAAATCTGGTACTCTGCGGCTGTTGATAAACATGAAGAATACAGCATAGCTAAAATGTCGTGTATAAAATATATCACATTTCACATAATGACAAAATTATTGAGACAGTTTGAGGACAATATGTGATGGTTGTCAGAATTTTTTCCAAAATCTGTGGGGCACAGAATACACCTCCAGTAATTTGTCAGTTATTGCTCACCAAGAGCAGGGGGAATTGTTTCGGCCGTTCTTTCCCCCTCGCCATGTTGGTCTGTAGGCCAGCTTGAGGAAGGCTCCATGTTGAGGGCTGGTGCGGGGGGTGGAGGGAGTTGAGGAGGGACTACGTGCATTCCTGCCCATAGTGAGGGTGGGCGGTGTGCAAGAGTCATCTGTTAACCATGACTGATAATACCATGGGCCTTTCTATTCACTAATGTTCAGAGAACAAGCCCTACCTTGACTAACTCTCTGCATGTTAAATGTGGATGCAGGGAGTTGAAACGAGAAAGGACAGCCCCTGCCCATGGTGAGGTGCTAAGGGAGAGTAAATTGTGTGTTAAATGGTTTGTGAACTGTTAACCATGTAGGCTGCAAGCTACAGGGCCAAACAATAGCAAAACAAAAAAATCATGCTGACCATTCATTGTGAATGTTTCGTTTTGGTATGCACTACCTATTTCAACCCCATGAATGGATTGACAATGTGTTACATGTTATGTGTTAATACTGAATTTAATATTACATGCTGGATTCTAAGACTTTCCAGCAATATTGCACATGAATGCAGATTGTTTTTAGAGATTTTTGAAAGTTACAATTTCAGTAAGAGTATGCAGAAAATCTGGAGATGAGTGACCAATTGCTGTGTTACGATAGATTGGTTACGACATCAGTCTTTA
>OLKM01000103.1:0-43897 GCA_900291075.1 Melanogrammus aeglefinus
CTTGGGCAGGGGCCCGCTGTGTTGTGGAATGTATGAGAGGGGACTTGGCCAGGCGGCCTGCGCTTCAGGTTGGCCCCAGAGGGATCACCCAGAGGCTGAGGAGCCAAGCCAGGGCCCCGGGCCAGGGCAGTGAGCTCACAGGGCCGGAGACTAGGGAAACACAACAGAGCATAGTACTTCGTGGTTAGTATATTTGTATCAAAAATTGTAGGGATGTTTTTTGTGTCGATCTGCATATATTTGTATACGTCACATGCTATTGCCCTCTGTTTCTTTAGTTTAACATATTATTATTATATTATTTCAATTCTTAATGTTTTTCTATTTCTTTTTTTATCTTATGGAGAGGGATAAATTGTGTCAGAGCAAAGGCCCCACACTGCATAAGCTGTTCATCCTGGTCTCCCCCAGTTTTGACTGTAACACACTCTTTAAATAAAAAAGAATAATGGTTGTTTTTTTGACAATATATCAGTTGGTTGGAAATGCTATTCAAGTCAGGATAGTGACCACATTTTTTCACATGATGCATGCTAACTATTATTTCTCATGATTTTGTCATTCGTTCTGTTTGCCGGTAAAAAGCTGATGGCCTCTGTCCTTTCTCAGAAGGGCGAATGAACAGTATTTAAACATTCTGCCGTTTGCCAAACCCAACCTCAATTTCCACTTCAACAAAAATTTGAGGAGTAACCGACAACCTCATCCTGACCGCACAACTACCCTACATAGCCTCCCCGAGATGCTGTTGGTACCATCGGGTTTAGATTTTATTTTACATACGGCTTTACTCTGTCATTTTGGCACCAAAGAGAAATCAACACTGTCCGAAGTGTTAGGTGTATGTATTATGGTGGCACGCTACTTTCGGATCATCATTTTCTCGCAAAAGCCTTGTAGCTATTTGGCACAGAAATGTATAAGTAATTTGTACGTGATGGTTTTTTCTTCTTGTTGGATTCGAAGGGTCTGGGTTCCCCATCTGAATGCGTCAGTGTCAAGTTTGGAAGCACTGAGTTGACAAATGGAAAATCTCATACACGCACTGTGCGGAGACTTGACCTACTTGTTGTCACCTTGCTTCTTCGCAGGGCAGTGCTGACCTCTAGCGGACATCATTTGTAGTACGCAGGTTGGTCCAACAGTAAACTGAATAAACGGTAACACCATGGTATAAGAATAAGATTGATGCTATTGCACCGGTTAAATTGTTAAATATCGCTAGTTATTTTGACGTCTTTTTGAACTACGGAGGTCTTTGATTTAAGTACAACGTTCCAATGTACGTCCCCTGATTGGTCATACGGGAGCGTCAAAGGGCAGTTCACACCAAGTTGTGTTGTGGTTGAACACACATGACAAGCGGCAACAACAATAGTCGTGTTGTCATGGACACAACAAATGGCCGCTGGGAGCATGGGGTACGCAGCAAGGCCTCCGTTTATTGTCGAGCTCAGGGCATTGTGCGAAACTATAAAAATTGCTGACTAAGGTTTAAACATGACCAATCATTCTTTAGACACAGTGAACCCCAAATATAGTCCTCTCCAATAGAAGCAGACGTTGCCTATGTTTAAAAATACCTTTATCCTAAAACAAAATGACATCTGGAAATAAAAGGACTGAAAATATGTTATCAAACAAATATTCAGATCATGCTGATGTCATAAATATGTATTAACCTACACCTTCTTTATATACTTACATTAGTTGTGAGGCAAGGGGTTAACTAGCCATCATTCAGTCCATATGTGTTACATAATGCTTTATACCCTCAATTGCAATACATATTAGGTGTTATAAATTTATTGACAATTATTGTGTTCATAAATAGTCTTTTGTGACACATGGCATCCCTCTTGTAACTGAGTAACCTTTAAGTTAACCTCATATACCCCCATGGAGTTGTGACTGGACGCGGCCGGCCTGTCCTGTGCATTGAGCGTCACCACTGAGGGCGCGTCTGCTTGTGACGTACCGCCGCGCCATATCTCCTCCCGGCGTCCGCTCCCAGTAGTGAGCACGTTGCTTAGGAAAGCGCAAAAATATAACTGTAAAGTTGCTCTGAAAATTAATCTATAGCGCACATCCCAGGACCACACGAATTAAGTGGGGGATCGTCGGTGAGTCGGTTTCATTGATTTCTATTTTCTTCAACCGATTGGTTTTAGGGTGCTGGTAGTGAGTGTGGGTTTGTGAGCTGTCTCCTAGCCTCACAGTTATTAGTTAGCATCGTAGCTAGCCTAGCTATGCATACATGCTCATTATCTAGATCTAATTCGGAACATGGAGCTCACCATTGTAACTAAATAATCGCAAGTGGTCATTGTATATTTGATAATGTGGTTAAAGAACGCGTACAGTTGAACGTGTTTTTATTTGACTAAAAGAGTCATACAGGCTTCTAGCTGGGTAACGTTAGGAATAACAGCTGACTGTTCCCTTTCCTTGCCTTTATTCCACTATTCCATTATCCTTCAAGACACTTGTTTGTGTTGATGTTAATATTTGGTTTTGAAGCCATTCCTTGTATTGTGATATTGAGATGGGATGATATTGAGCTTTATGCAACCTGTCGAACCGGTGCAACCCATCTATTAAGACCAAGCATAATTTGCTCTTTCAGGTTGTTCGCCTCCATTGCAGGAGGAGTTGTGATCCAGGATGTCGGAGAAAAATACTAGAATTGCCATTGTCAACCATGACAAGTGCAAGCCAAAGAAATGCCGTCAGGAGTGCAAGAAGAGCTGTCCAGTGGTTCGCATGGGTACGATTTCCCACCTCTCTTCGATGATGACCTACTCGGATGTTAATGTTTTTAATTTACCAGATGATAACCTTGATTCATGTTTACTTTTTGTGCGCTCCAGGTAAACTGTGCATAGAGGTGACAAACCAAAGCAAGATTGTTTGGATCTCAGAATCGCTTTGTATTGGATGCGGAATATGTATCAAGGCAAGTGTTGTTTTTGACCAAGTTAAAAAGAAAGCTCTTTTTCTGTTTAATGGCGGCTGGCAAGCCTTTCTATGTATGCATTACAGTTCCTACAAACCTATGACCAAACAATTTAAAATGTATTTATCTGTTCTGTTCCCAGAAATGTCCATTTGGCAGTCTGTCCATTGTCAACTTGCCGAGCAACCTTGAGAAGGAAACCACTCACAGATATTGTGCCAATGCTTTCAAGTTGCATCGGTAAATTCATCACTATTTACTATTAAGTCAATTCAGCATATCATACTAAACCTAGGTATCATATATCATCCTTTAGTATGATGCCTATGTATCTGAATGGATTGGCAATGATCAAACCAAGTTTTGACTCTAAGAGGAAATACCCTAACCACTACTAGACTATCCTGCCACCAATGCAGGGAGTAATTCCTTGATGCACACTGCAGTGATTGACTGTTCTCTGTTAATCCAGATTACCGATTCCTCGACCCGGTGAGGTTCTGGGTCTGGTCGGCACCAATGGAATTGGGAAATCCACAGCGTTGAAAATTCTGGCTGGGAAACAGAAACCCAACCTGGGGAAGTTTGATGTAAGTGAACATGGTGTATAACTGTTTTGGTTACACGAGCAGCTGCTGGGGTTAAAGTCATAAACTAAACGTTTACTTTCAATACTTAATACTTTCATCCTTTACTTTTAATTAATTTATAAACACAGGAAGAAAATGCAAAATAATTGTTTTTGCCCTGACTGTGGCAGTGAAATTGAGGTTATTTCTCATCTGAAGTAAATTTTCCAGAACCGGAGGGTTTCATATTACCAACTAGTATCCTATACATACTACTAAAGTGTCTCGGTCTGTTAAAATGTATTCATAATAATCCCATGCATTTGCTCCGTGTCCTACAAGGATCCCCCAGACTGGCAGGAGATCCTCACCTATTTCCGTGGTTCTGAGCTCCAAAATCTACTTCACCAAGATCCTAGACGAGGACGACCTCAAGGCTATTGTCAAGCCGCAGTACCGTTGACCAGATCCCCAGGACCGTCAAGGTCAGCTCACGTCCATCCAATAACCAATGGTTCATGACCTTGGGTCTCCAAAAACGGAGGCCCTTTTTTTGTTTTGGTTTCATTCGCTGAGCTTTCTTCATTGAAGGCATTATTTATGTTTGGGACATTGCAATGAAAATGGGAGATATTTCTAAGTACAACAAGATGGATGTTCTTGAATGTTTATGACATTTAAGAAGTCAGTTTGGTTTTATAAGCAACAACAAACACTGTCATGAGATCGTCACATGATAATTAATCAATATAAGTACCAGGCCTATAGTAGCTTTTTGCTATCAGTATTGGCCAATCAATGCATCCCTGGTGTATGGTTCTGTTTTGTGTTGGTTAATTCCCAAATAACTGTACGTTTGCTCCCCAGGGCAGCGTGGGAGAGATCCTGAGCAGAAAAGATGACTCCAAAACCGAGACCACAGTGTGTGCTCAGCTCGGTACATTAATGATACTTCCCGTTCCTTTGCTGTCTCACAATTTCCCTGGACTGTTGTAATATAAAAATGTAATAATAATAGACAAAAGTACACCAAGAAAAAATATACATAAACTATATCAGATAAAGTATGTTGTAAACTAATTTACAATTCAGCATTTTAGAAATTGAGTAGACACGTTTTATGCGCAGCTACCATAAGATAAATGTTGCATACCATGAATGAGCAGTTAGGCGCCCTGCGTCTTGAGATGGAAGCCAGAACCTTTTTGGATGGCTGTCAAAACCCACCGAGCACCTGTGAACCAATGTTGTTCCCTTCCATTGGTTTCAGATCTGACCCACCTCAGGGAGAGGAACGTGGAGGATCTCTCCGGGAGGGGAACTGCAACGCTTCGCCATCGCTGTGGTCTGCATCCAGAGGGCCGACATGTGAGACCCAACACATGGATCTATCCACAGTGAAAGGCTCATAAAGCCACAGACTTGGAATGCACATCAATAACTCTCACACACGTGGCTAAAAGAAAATCAATCATGCAATAATTGATTATTTTATATAGAACACCAAATGTTATATGTATTTTGTATGATGTTTACTCTGTAATGTTGTTGATGCTGTTTTGTTTTGATATTGCCTGTAAGGTTTAGTATGTGTTTTTATTGTACTTTTGAGCTCCCAGGGACCACCGATGCAAATTAGCTATTCAGCTAAGTCTGGTATAGAACCTGTTCTGTACATGGTCCCTGTCACCTAAACCAAATAACTAAACTAAACACATCTATATCAGAAATGCATCGAAACGCAACACAGCTTTCGGTCTCTCACACACTCTACCGTCAAACACTACCATTTTTACAGTTATTCAATTGAGTTCCAAACCGTTGTCATGCTCACCCTCTTTGTTTTTCTGTTCTGACTGACGTCTCTCTGCCTCCTCCTCAGCCTTCATGTTTGACGAGCCCTCCAGCTACCTGGATGTGAAGCAACGCTTAAAGGCTGCCATCACCATCCGATCCCTCATCAGGCCGGACAGGTGAGTCCAGCTCACCTGAAGAACTGGATTACTATACTAGCACTAACTATGACTGCTCACATGAAGAACTGGAAGACTATACTAACCCTGCGTTCACACCAAAAGATGCATTTGCTGCCCGAACGCATTGCCGCCGAAGTTTTGCGACGCCGCAAATCAAGTTTTGCGGCGCGGCAAAAGTTTTGCGGCGCGGCAAAAGTTTTGCGGCGCGGCAAAGGTTTTGGCCGCAGTTTTGCAGCGCGTGAAGTTTCGCGGCACGGCAAGTTTTTCCCGCGGTGCTTCTGAATTCATTCACAACCATGGCCGACATTACGAGCATCATATCTCTTTACCTGTTGTGGAAGAGGGAGAGACGTCGGAATGCTCGTCGTCGTTTATGGGTTCATGAGACCATTCGGAGCCGTACAGAGATTATTACTGACACGCAGTACTACTATATATATATATACTACTACTACTAGTAATAGTACTAGTAGTCTAGTAATACTACTACTAGTAATAGTACTAGTAGTCTACTAATAGTACTAGTAGTCTACTACTACTACTAGGCCTACTAATTCATTCATTTTAATACTATTCACTATTCATTCACTCAGTACGACAATTACTGATTGGCTGTTACGGCATGTCACTCAGTGGCAACGACTCAGTGGCAACGCTGTTGAACGCTGATTGGCTGTCATCACGCGTTTGCTGGCGAAAAGTTGAAATATTTCAACTCGAGCAGCATTTGACGCGCCGCAAAATACGTGAACGCGCCCGCCGCCCGTGCCCGCTGCCGGGCACGGGCATGCCGCGCTGCAAATCAGATTTTGACGCGCCGCAAATCAAATTTTGCTGCCGGTTTTCTCGGCAGCAAATGCTGCGGCAGCAAATGCTGCGGCAGCAAATGCTGCGGCAGCAAAGCAGCAACGCGTCTCTACATTCACTTTGAATGGGATCGTGACGCGCGTCAACTTTTTGCATCTTTTGGTGTGAACGCAGGGTAACACTTACCAAGACCACTTGCATGAAGAGCTAACTAACACTACAAATACTTCACTAACGCTAACTACCATGGAGAGCGCAACGATGGGTCCTGATAGTTTGCATCCAAATACGCTTAAACTCTTAAATCAAGTACCCTTTGACATCGATACCTCGAAATGGGTATCACAAAAGTCACGGTTGAAAATGTTAATTACAAGTCAGAGAAAACATGAATAAAGCATAAAAGAGTGAATATCAGGATAACGGGTAAGAAGTTGGTCATTTTAATTCTTTAGAAATATTGCTATGTATGTGAATATCGCAGAAATAGAATAAGAAATAAAGTTATTTTCCATTGGTGTCCCATAGATACATCATTGTGGTGGAGCATGACCTGAGTGTGTTGGACTACCTGTCCTGACTTCATCTGCTGCCTGTATGGGGTGCCCAGTGCGTACGGAGTGGTCACCATGCCCTTCAGCGTCAGGGAAGGTACGTCATACCTGATCAATGACTCTTACCAATAAACACACATTTACATTGCTCAATATATTTTGGGGGTATTTTTAATACTCTTTGGTAATTGCATAAAAAATGTAATCTTGAAATCGTTTTTACTTGTATAGATAAATGAAATGAACCGATAAACTTTTTATTTTTTTATCTTTTACTAGGATATGGAATAATTTTGCGTTCCACAACTGGCAACCGTGAATTCAATGTTAAGTCAATGAAGGCACTACATTAGCTGGCCCTATTGATTTTGTCCTTTGACTAGTAAAAACAAAATGGTCGCAATTTAGTTTTTGCTTTGAACTAAGCGTTTTACAATAGATTCAAGATTTCATTCAGCACTAGACAAGACATTGACCGGACTGTACTATGAGATTATTCTTAGTGATTTCAGAGGCATACCTAATCATTATATCGATTTTGTACGCATGCATAGTCACTATTTGGCTCCAACCACGTAATTTTCAGCCAATCACGACAATATTTAGAAAAACGTCAATATAACCGGCTGTACCGGTTATACAATGTGTGTGTGTGTGTGTGTGTGTGTGTGTGTGTGTGTGTGTGTGTGTGTGTGTGTGTGTGTGTGTGTGTGTGTGTGTGTGTGTGTGTGTGTGTGTGTGTGTGTGTGTGTGTGTGTGTGTGTGTGTGTGTGTGTGTGTGCCCCCCCCCCCCCCCCCCCCAGGTATCAACATCTTCCTGGACGGTTACGTTGCCCACGGAGAAACCTACGCTTCAGGGAGACCTCGCTGGTCTTCAAGGTGGCGGAGACGGCCAGTGAGGAGGAGGTGAAGAAAATGTGCCGCTACCAGTACCCCAACATGAAGAAGGCCCTGGGGGACTTCAGCCTGTCCATTGTGGAGGGGGAGTTCACGGACTCCGAGATCATGGTCATGCTAGGGGAGAATGGTAAGGAGGGGTCGCTCAGCGCACACTTCTATCCGACGGGGCCGGCGTTCCCCTTTCCCTTCCTTCATTGGCCTGTCGATCCCTGGTTGCTGGGATTCCGAATGTAATAATAATTTGGACATGATGTTGCTATCTCTTCAGGGACGGGTAAAACGACATTCATCAGGATGCTTGCAGGGCGACTGAAGCCAGACGAAGGAGGTAAGTGAACAGTTTACTGTCCTGATTTTAATTTTGGGTCTTGAGTTTTTGTCCTTTTTTTTTTATTAACGTTTAGTTTCCCTTGAACAGGGGATGTGCCCGTCTTGAACGTCAGCTACAAACCACAGAAGATCAGCCCCAAATTTAAAGTAGGTCATCTCCACACCGTTTTGTCCTCTTTCTTCGAGATGTGTTCCAGTTCCTCACACAGACGAAACATGAATTTGTAACATTCCTACTCGTTTGTTCCGCAGGGGAGTGTGAGGGCTCTGCTTCACGACAAGATCCGGGACGCCTACACACACCCTCAGTTTGTCACCGACGTGATGAAGCCCTTGCAGATGGACAGCATCATCGACCAGGCCGTGAGTCTCTCCTGAAGGGTCTTAACATGATTACGCGTCGGTGGCATGGTTTTCCGTCGTGGTCTAATGATTGGTGGGGTTCATGTTGGCTACAGGTCCAGAATCTTTCTGGAGGAGAGCTGCAGAGGGTGGCCCTGGCCCTCTGTCTGGGAAAGCCCGCTGACGTCTACCTGATCGACGAACCCTCTGCCTACCTGGACTCAGAACAGCGTCTCATCGCTGCCAGGGTTATTAAACGGTACGGATCAAATGCCCACCGCCACAGCTTCCGATTAGATAGATAGATTTATTGATGCGCTGCTTGTTGGGCTGACGCTTTACGATTGGGCCCTTTTCAAACTGATGATTTTGACATGCTTTAATAATTGTTGTTGGTATTCTCCTTTGGCAGATTCATCCTCCATGCTAAGAAGACGGCATTCGTGGTGGAGCACGACTTCATCATGGCCACCTACCTGGCGGACCGCGTCATCGTGTTCGATGGTATTCCCTCCAAGGACACCGCCGCCAACACGTAAGACCCCGCCTGAGTGGGGGCCCCCCCCATCTGCTTGTATCCCCTCATAGGCTTCATATTAATGAATAAAGGATATGGGTTTTATCGTGGGTAACAAGTTCTCAACTGGCAGCTTGGGATTCCGTTGAAAATGATTTTAGCGTTTTTAAAGATTTATATAAGGTTCCTAACGTAGCTTGTAGAATACACTAGTAACGCTTTCAGTCTTTTCTTTTTGTTTCTTTTTATATTTTGTAAATGCGATCATTACATGCCAAAAACAATGTTGGGTAATGATGTATACTAGTATAGATGTAATGTCATTGTAGTATAGATGCTACAGAGAATCATATGACATTACGGTCTTACTAAACCAGGGAGATTTGAGTAGAACAGGCCCACCATGTCATCCCGTCTTCTCCCCCTTCAGGCCACAGACCTTACTGGCAGGTATGAACAAGTTCCTTTCGCAACTGGAAATCACGTTCAGGAGAGACCCCAATAACTTCCGACCCAGGATCAACAAGATGAATTCCATCAAGGTATGCTCATAAAATATCCCCTTTCAACTAGGGATATAAAAAAAAGTTAAATTTTTCATGGTCGAATAATCAGTAGGTGGTATGAACGAATATTCGATTGTTGGGCGGGGGGGGGGGGGGGGGGTTGCGAAATAACGACGGTGGACCTGTTCGCATTGGGTGCTCGCGATGCGAAATAACGACGGTGGACCTGTTCGTTATTAATTTATATATTTTGGAAAATTGTAATGTAATAGTTATCAACCTTACTTGGTGCCCTACGCACAGTAAACGTAATTACACAATGCGCTGTTGAATGACGTCAGACGCTCTCCCCGTTCCACACTCTCTCCACACTCTTCCACACTTAATAATAATAAAAAAAACTAATAGCAGGGCTGCCAACTTTTGGGTTTTCGCTGGCGTGAGATTCTGTAGAATCTTGTAATGCATACGTTATAGCAGGGTCCGCGGGACGGACGGACGCGGACGCGTGTTTTTTTTGTTTTGTTTTTTGAAAAAATGTTAACGGTCCAAATGTTAAAAATCGGTTTTGACCCTCGGGAACGAATAATCGAATAATCGAATATTCTGACACATCCCTACTTTCAACTTGTTCAACGAGATACTGAAGTGATGGCAAAGCCGGGGATGGATTGAGTGCGATTCCTCAGGTTATTTTGCACAAAAGTCCCTAACCCAACTGGAAATGAGCTGCTAAGCTAACTAGTTGGCATATTTGTTAGCATTTTAGCATTTTGTTAACAATCAGCGGTCCTCCTAGGGTATGATTTAAATTGGGGACACTCAAGTCAAATGTTGTAGTGCTTGGAAAATTATAATACGATTATTATTAGAATTGATCCGTGTCTGATCAAACTTCTGTCCCTCCCTCCCTCCCTCAGGATGTGGAACAGAAGAAGAGTGGCAACTACTTCTTCTTGGATGATTAATCACTCACTGCCCCCATTCGGGGGATTGAGAGGGGGTGGAGCGAGAGAGAAAGCATATTCCTCCGCTGTCCCCCATCTTCAGTGGGGGGGAAGACCCAGGAAACATGCTGAAAGACTCTCCCCCAAAGGCACCTGCTCCTACAGGGTTTCCTGCTGCTCCTCAGGGGCTCTCCTCTACAGGTACATTGGGTCGCTGTCACCACTGGAGGAGTCGGTGGATAGTGGTTCTCCAGCAGAACATGGTGGAGGTCGCTGAGGAACGGAATGGGAGCCCTTTTTTTGAGATGACTCGCCAATGCAGTGGTATGGGATGAGCAGCATCCATTTGCACACATCCAAACAAGCTTTCAGGAATCATTCGAGTATTTTTATCGACAGAAAAAAAAAAAGCTATTCCATGTACTTTTAAAGACTAACTATTAAAAACATGTATTTCCTGTCAATGGTTGTTTTATTTTAAAATAGGTTAGTGAGATTTTATTTCACCTAATGATACCTTATCATTTTCTCTTCATTGGCTTATCACAATATCGTGATTTAATAAACTGACCAGATGTTGCGTTCAAGCAAGTCTTATCCTTTGTTCATTGAAGACCACTAGATGGCGCACAGGGACTACCCGAGTGAAGCTCTGGCTTAACCAGAGCCAGTAGCCTACCTCCTCTGAACACCAATTAATTGTATAATGCTCGACCAGCATACACATGCTCACGCCTAACTGAATATTACAATTAAGAGCCAACTGCAAGCTACATAGACATGGAAGAAAAATGAGTTGGTCTATGGTTCAATCGTCTTTTGGGGTTAGGTATGACGTGGTAAAGGTTCAACCCGTGGTTTATTCCAACAGAGACACAAGGTAAACAAACATGCGTTTTGGAGGTGGTTCATGAAGCATCTCCCGAACACGGGTAAGAATTCAGTGGGCGCTGTAATAAATGAGCCACTCCTACAGGCTCTAATTTACCAAGGTACAGGTAATCCTGTGGTCTGTCCTGGCTTTGGCGAAGAGGCCATGTTTGTCGTGTTAAACTTATCTACAAACTCCTTAAAACCTTCTAGGGTCTGGCTTTTTGAAACCTTAATATATCCTAACAAATACAACAGTAAATCTTGAGGATTATGTGGCCCTAAAGGTTCTCTTTCTTGTATTATCTTGAACGTGAGTATCCTCTATTAATGTTGGTGAACACACTTGGTTGTCATACATTGAAGGTTGAGATTGATAAGAAATGATGTATGTTATATATTTTTATTATGTGCATTTCTCCTTTTTTATATTTTGTCATGGTGCTTCTACTAATATGGTCATAAATTGTGGTTTAACGACGGCTATGGTTTAAATGGGGTATTATGCCGAACTCAGTCAAAGGACATATATTTAAACTTTAATGACCGTAAATTAATTTCTTTGTCATAGCTGGGGTCAGACCCATTCCATAAACCACCACCTTTAGAGTGTCACACAAGGAAGTGGGTGGGTGGGGGTGTGGGGGGTGCGTAATCAATACATCTCCCAGGGGACCAACCTTATTAAAACAATCTGAGAGGAATGGGCATGTCGCAATCTGAAAGCATCACAGGAGAGTGAGCCAGAGACAAGAGTAAGCCCCAGTATGTTCAATTCAAGAACAAGCATGAGCCTGTTTCCTCTTTAAGTAGAGGCAGGACTACACCTGGAATGGGATACGAGTTCCGAATTTTTGGTCCTCTTGTACGGTTGTACAGGGTTGGATCGCATTAGGCTATAGCTACACTACACACAGATGTCCTCGACATGGGACTGCAGCCTCACGAGGAACCTGATCTCAACATCCATGACATCACCAACAGAGGCTCTCACCTTTCCAACTGATGATTCGATTCCAATGTTGCCCAATCACTGGGATACAATGCTCTATTTATCTTCATCTGATCGTCAGGTTACTGAGATCCTGTGCAGTTAAAATGTTTAATTTAGCTCTATTGGATTTCCTCGTGGGGATCTTATACATTTAGTATTAATGTTGAACGTTGACTTTTTTTGTGAATTAAACACAACAATCCTCTCAAACCAGATTATATCCACACCACATCCTCACAGCGGCCACCTGGGTCCGACAAAAAGACATGACGTTTGACCCTGGCTCTTATTCTGTGGTCCAATGTGTATCTTGCGTTAATCATGTCCCCCCCCCCCCAGCACTGAATCAATCATCACAGCTTTGTTTTAGAAGGCGTCTATTTTTGCCCCCTTGGCTATTCTCTCTATCTTCAGAGGGGGGGCCGAAACCAGGAAGAGATGATGTCACGATCGCTATCACTTACAATGCCTCATCCCCAGCCAGCTCCAGATGTACCGACCCCCGACCCCTCCCGCACCTCGCCACCCACCCTCTCCCCTGAGGTATGACCTCACTGCTGGGTGTAGAGAAGGAACATCTGCTTGATGATGTCGCTTCAACCCAGCCCCCCCCCCCAGCACCACCACTCCAACCCAGTTAGCGCTATGGAGAGAGCTTCTCCTCCGCAGATCGAAGAATAGATGCGATAAGATCTCTATTTAGCCTTCAGTGGTGTCTCTGACCGTCATCCACAGATAAGGAGGCCTGTGTGAGCATAGGGAGGGGTGTCATCTTGTTGGATCTCTTCCCCCCCCCCCCCCCAAGCGTGTGTGTGTGTGTGTGTGTGTGTGTGTGTGTGTGTGTGTGTGTGTGTGTGTTGTGTGTGTGTGTGTGTGTGTGTGTGTGTGTGTGTGTGTGTGTGTGTGTGTGTGTGTGTGACGTTGGGTTCGTTTTCCACTTTCCCCTTGATCCTGTAAATTAGCGACTGCTCTCCCAGCTTTGGGGGGTGCTTTGAAAAGCCATTTGTCCGCGGACTGTTGCATCAGAGGCACATTAGGGAAATGGGCCCGCGTGTAAGAGGTGATGTACTGACAGTGACAAAAAGGCAGCAAATGACCTCACTGAGTATTTAAAGATGACAACTTCGATGAAATACGGGAGAGGTGGAAGACCCGCAAAAAATCTGTAGGATCTTCAAGGGTTTGGACTTGTCTGTCCCGTCAGGCAGTTTAAATGATTCTGTCTGGTAAGTCACTATGAGGATTAAGGGTTAGTGATTATAACATTAACCTGAATATGCACGTTTTGATCAAACGCACCGCACTTTTGCTTGCTTGTTGAGCAACTATATTAATTTGTAATAAGCACAAGTAATATTTTAAGACTCAAACAAAACCATTTCTCAAGCTAAAAGAGGCCAGGTTTGATCTTTTTGAATTGATTATCTATTAAATGATCACTTACACACACACACACACACACACGCACACACCACCATCTCATAACTCACATTAGAGAGGTGACGATATGTTCTGCATGCACCTGAACGGTTAAGGGGATAGGGGGCTGGGGAGGCGACAGCTGCACCCAAAATACAGGTGCACCACCAACACCACCAGAACCACCATCTCCAGTCATTCACCAGGCCTGACAGTTGCTGGTGGGGGAGCTCAGGGCGTGACAGCCCCACCCACCTCCGCTTTGCCCCAGAAACACACGCAGCGGTCTTTTGAATGACAGCTGCGTTGGGTCTGCAGACCCCATGGAACGGCCCATCCTGATTGCAGCGGGCGGCTGGGACAGCTGCCCCCCCGACAGATCAGAGCTGAACAGCCCAAGGCTTGCTACATCTTCAGTCAGACTCCCACTACCCCGCCGCGTACACACACACACACACACACACACACACACACACACACACACACACACACACACACACACACACACACACACACACACACACACACACACACACACACACACACACACACACACACACACACAGTAACCTCCCTGGAGGAGGGGTGGCATAGAGAGACCACCCTTTGGACCGAGCCCAGTGCGTTCTTCATTGTGATTGGGGGGGGGGCAAAGGTTTTTCTGACACTATGCAGCAACGGTCCACCAGGGAGTCTTATTTTACACTGGGGAGATCCTATGTTGGAGATGGCTCGTCGCCTGCTGCTGATAGCGAGGCATCAGGTCCCGGCGGTGTGCACTGTGTACAACCATGTAAGTGTATGTGTGATCAAAGACCAGGTCCATTGATCAGTGAGTCTCTGAGGATTATCCTCTGTTCCAAGGAGGATTCGGCAATTGATAAGTTGATTGATGGCTCTGGACGCTGATCCTTTGCTCCGGGGGTCCTTGTGGCAACAGGGGGGGATGTCTGGACTGTGGATAAAAAAAAAATGCAAGTAGCGGTTGTGTCCTTCAGCTCGTTTTTCCTTAAGAGCAACATGAAACATGGGGTTTGGGGAGGGGGGGGGGGGGGGGCTGCGCTGGAGCAAGAAGAGGCCCTTGGAGACAGCGTTCAAATAGTTCCATCCCAGACATTATTTCTAGGAGGAGGACTTGTGGAAAGCCTTGTCAAGCTCGCTGCCGTTTGAAATACGAGCCAGGCTTATGCAGCACCGCCACGCCTGGCGTTGCTGCGGAGAATCTCCGGCCGGTCGCTGCCAACAGACCTCCGGTGGCGCTGGTTGGCAGGGGCCGCATGGCATCCGCGCAGGGAGCGCCGGCTAAACACGTGTGTCAGTCAACGCTAAGCATTTCAGGCGGGTAAATTTACGGACGTCGTGTGAAGCCCGGGGTGTAATCCCATCCCAACACTCCGGGTCGGCTTTTCCTCTTGTCTGGCTGGAGACAGGCAGCGGTCCAGGCGTCCCAAAAGCCTGCTGCACCCAGTGTGCTCGGACCTGATAGGCTCTTTGATTAAGGCCAAAGCAAAGAGCTTCGTCTGGACTCAAATAAAAAATACCGGGCCTGCTGTTTTTCCTATCCTACTGTGAGGGTATCTTGTGCTTATACCTTTTGCGATGTGCATGAATAGTCTACTAACCTAATGCACAACAAATGTATACTGAAACCTGGAAGACTTGTGTAAGCACTGGCACCACATTCTGCATCCTTGGCTGCCGTTACTGATGACTGAATGCCTGTCCTGAAATCTCTGAGGCCCCAGTTGACTTAAGGTCAACCCAAGACCTACTTTGACTTAACTTTTGCAGAGATTTATCTCGGACGACAGTCACAGACATTTACAAAACAAATCAATGTGAGTTTTCACTGCAAGGCTCACATCCATAGTCTCATCAACTATTTAGTCGTTTAGCAGAAGCTTTTCTATATAAAAAAAACTCAGCAAATCTTTATAAGGGTCATGAAGGAGCAGGTAGGAGAGGTCTTCTTGCAAAAGGATACTCGATACTGATACTGGTAGACTGTGGAAATGGGGATCGGACACAGTACCTTTTGCCTAGATGAAAACCCCCAAGCCACAACACCAACCGGCCCCTTGAAAGGACTCTGATACAGGCCCACGTGACTTTTTGCATCTTGTCTTGCATTTGGTTGAAATCCAGCATCAACTGAATGTTACCGGTTTGTATATAAATAGGAAGACATGGGATGGATCCGTTATAAGTGCCCCTTGTTTTGATTTTTACAACTCTCTTCTCACGGCCATCAATGAAAGACACATCCTCGGCACGTGAGTGTCCAAGGTTGGATTATTTTGGGAGGACCTGACCTCTTCCCTCCACATCAGGGACTGAAACCCTGCTGGGCAATGACCCAACAAAGGGACTTGTCATCCCATGGCATCCATTATCAGCTCTTTACCGCTACAAAGCGTGACTAATATTTAGAATAGAGAAGAACACTTTGGGGCAAGACAGTGTCCATTAGTTGCCCTTATTTAAATTGTACCGTTCCTTAATCCGTATCCTAATCCAAGCGATAACAGTTTAACAAATTGCTTTGTGAAATTCCCCCATTTATACAAATATCGGGTGTCCAGGCCTTGTGTCGACTCCCATTGCAAACAAGGTCATGTTTCATTGTATGTTTACTGTAAAGCCAGCACACACGCCCAATACGAATTGTTTAGTAATCACATTGCCGACAATTTGTACATTTTGTCCGGTGTTTTTCTCTCACTACTCTCTCCTCGCTTAACCCCACCATGGACGTATATACGCTTCGCCCTCCCAAGACTAGAGATTCGCACTGTTTTCACGTGCAGCATGCTCTCGCTCCACTCAGACATTCTGTCGCCAGCCCAGTGACGTAACCTGCGCTAGGGGCTTCCTTTTTCAATGGTTTTCCTCCGCCAAACTGAAGCCTGTCTTCAAGATAATCTAGTCCCCCTCACAGATTGCTTTTGCTGCCACTGCTGTCGGTTCTTTCATCTTTACAATTATAACCTTGAAATTGGCTGCTTATTTCTGTGCCTTGATTTAAATGAGGCGCCTGCGGGAGTTATAGTAGGCTTTTGCTGTTAGTTGTAGCCCCATATAGTCTATGTTTACTACTGTTTGGCAGGATAACACGTATTCATGTAAAGTAGGCCTACAACTACATTTGCAAAGTAGCCTACGCATTGCATGCT
Organism: Melanogrammus aeglefinus; assembly: GCA_900291075.1. Lineage (NCBI taxonomy): Eukaryota > Metazoa > Chordata > Actinopteri > Gadiformes > Gadidae > Melanogrammus > Melanogrammus aeglefinus. The sequence continues at coordinate 16,861 of OLKM01000103.1, forward strand.
ACTAGAGCTGCTTATGGTATGTGGCTTGATCTTGAACTTTTTCTCTATGAACGTTTATTCAAGTTTCCATGTGTGTGTGTGTGTGTGCCCCCTTCTCATCAAAGTACCAGATGTAGGCCTATTCCAAAGGTGAGAACTCGAGGTGGTGGCATGTCGGAGCATGTTCCGGTGCTCATACCTTCGCTTACACTCTTTGTTCTTTGACAACATAAATAGTGATTATCATATCACAATCAAAGCAAGAGGAACCAAGAGGCGGACTTAACAGTGCAGTTCAGAAGTTCACCGTCAGATGCAAGATATGTCTGTGGCTGAATTCAATGCAAGTTTCTGCCATCAAATAACGTCTAAGCGAGTAATTTGATGATTTATTTGAATGGTAAAAGACTCAAACTAATAATTATACCCCAATAAAGAAAGACCAAAAGAAACAACGTCTGTCTCTTCTTCTTCCAAATGTCTTATGTTTTCTTTCTCGTTTGACAATTAGAAAGGGTATTTTTGAATTATCTCGATTTATTTTATTTCACGAAACATAGTTTTATAAATCGTTTACTAGTTGCAGTCCCCATCGCAATCGCAATGTATGGTGAAATGTTCTACGTAAAAGTAGGTCTTGTTATTCTCGGACCGCCCCAAAGTGTATCCCGCGGCGTGATACTGGCGCTCGGCGGAGGGTGCGACGGTCCCGCGACTGACTGACGCCAGCGCGAGTAGCACCAAGACAGGCAGCTGTATGAAAGAGTAGGGGGCGAGCCTTAAAGCAGCACAAAAGGTACTGTAAAGTTTTGTTTTTCTCTATAAAACCTAGGAAAAATAAATATGTTTAGTATACTTGTAGTTATGTCTTCATACATGGTTGGATTTGTATCTGAGGGATGCGTGTACACGTCTTTGCTCAAACTTTTAACTGTTTATGAGAGTAAGAACACAAGGGAATTTGTTCGTAATTGTTTTTTTGTAGTGTTAGGCACTTGCGTGAAAAACAGGAATACTGGGTCTGAATTTACCCAGCAAACATCCCATATGATTTAAAAGTATTTTGATTATTCATGCAAAGTATTTTTCAATCAAATCAAAATCACATGGCTAAATAAAATGAAAAAATAACAAAAATAAGTAAGCAATAATGTGTTACAGCCTTTAACATTTGAGTATACTATTTAAAATGTCAAAATTCACGTGTTGTATTCCATCAAAATGTGTTCATTTCATTTTACATTTGGGTTGCAAGACTCAAAACGATCATACATTTTTCCCTTAGCACTCACTCAAAAGATAGTTGATGTGCATTGGTTCTCCCACCAAAAGACAAGTAGCATCAAGATGTTATGAAGCAAAGTGTCTCGTATCGCTCTGTCTTTTTCTCTGTGGTGTGTGTGAGTGAGAAGGGGAGAGGGAGAGAGTGGGTGCGTGTGGAGAGAGCGAGAGAGACCCGCAGTAGCCAAGGCAGATCTGACATTATTGAGGATGACATATCAGATTACCGAAAGGACGGGGATTTGCCCTTGTCTGTGATTTACTTCAACTGTCTTACGATTTCATTGCCGAACATATACAGCTATACATTTTTCCTTTAAAAAAATACATATTTTAGCAGGACTGATATTATCCATACAGTATAGGCTTAAATACCCACGGGCATTCACCACAGCAGATGTGTGTTACTGAAGTACAACAATAATAACCTATAGGCCTAGTCAACTGCTTTCAAGTAAAATACAGTTTTGTAACCGTTCCTCAGTCAACACTGCATAGTACGATAGGTAAAGTAAGGAAATAAAGGTTGAACAACCGGATTACCATCTTCTCCCCTAAGCAATTCTTTTTTCTTTACACTTCCTGTTCATTAGCATGCATCCATTCCTTTTGAAAAGCCGGTTCAATCTGAGGCTTGGCACTACAGAGAGAGACACTATATCCTCCTTTTGAATATGCTCTCCCTGCCTGCAATGAAGCCCTATCAGAGATACAAGTGCGCTCTGCAAGCACTGTAATGCTTGCAAGCTGTAAACAAAAAAAGATGAGACATCAACATTGTAAACAAAGCAAAGCAACGCTTTCTTGAGATGAAATGGATGGTTTATCCATCCCGGAGGAGGAATTCCGATGTCACAGCAGCAGCAGCAGCGCACACAATAAAATAAAATATCAATATAAAATGTGGCCAGTCTCTTGAGATCGCTCTCCCTCTGTCCTCATGGGACCACCACAGAGTCAGCCTATCTTTGCAGTGTGTGGAGTGTAGGGCTGGTGGCGGTGTGTGTTGCTGTGTCCTCCCTTATCACAACACTAACCCAACACTGAGTGCCAGTCATGGCTGGCATAGTTGCTGGGGAGCCCATGTGTTGTGTAGCTATGTCTGTGGCCATGTGTGACAGGAGGGGAGGGGGGGGGATGTATGTGGGTGTTTTTGTCTGGTTCATGCAGCGTCTAATCCTCCTCCTACTCCTGGGGCCCTTTGGGGTCATCATCGCTTGAGCCTTAAGTGGCAAAACATGGACGTATACATGTGCTGTGAGTGTGTGCGCGCGTGCCTGTGTGTGACTGCACGCCCGTGCTCCCTCGGCTGTGGCAAATGTGGTTCCAATATACAAGCCTGAGGATAGTTTAGTCGTGGTTAGGGTGGTTCTGGGTTACAGCCCCTATGTCCACATGCTCCCTCAACAAGAAGCCGGACCGGGACCCTTGTCAGGGATGACCTGTATGGAAAAAAGGTTTACTGATTCCAAGCTACTGCTTTGGATCAAGGAGCCTGCTACATGACATTAATAAAAAGTAAACATACTCATTTGTAGGCCTATGTATTAAATATGACGATTAATGGAGGTGTGAGTTTGGAAAATGTATTGCATTTTTTTTTTTGGTCTTAAAGGTGGTAGATTCAGATGAGTCTGTTAAAGGTGCTTTCCTATGAGCTCTACATCAAAAGCAGTCTAGCTACCCACAGAACAGCTGATCTGGCTGTGGTTTCTGGGTGACAGGAAAAGAAGAAATTTTGTGATAAAGGGAAACGACTATACATATTGAACTATTTTGAGTTGAATCACCAAAAAAAAAAGGCTCAAGCCCCTCCATCAAACCTTTGTATCACTTTCTCCCTCCCACAACATCACTCTCACTTTATCCTCCATTTCTAGCTCTGCATCATTTCCCTCTCTCTCTTTTCCCTCTCCTCGTCTATCACTCTCTCCCCCTGCGCTCTCCCTCCTCCTCCTCCTCCTCCTCCTCCTCCACCCTGCATGTTTATAACCAACGGGTCCGTTGAGCAGGGGCTAATGGAGGCCCCTCCGCGAGGCCCTCCTGATAAATAATGTAGCTGCTTTATGATGCGGCGTCCCCAGGGAGGGTCCGGGGAGCATCATTACTGCCTCTCCTTCCTACCGCCGGCCCGCTCCTAAATTGATTAACGGACACTGGAGCAGAGCAAAGTGATCTGGGGGGGGGGGGGGGGGGGGGGGGGTGCTGCTGCTGCTGCTGCTGCTGCTGCTGGCTAACACTGGCTGCAAGATGGGCTCGGAGCAAGCTATAAGGCCGAGCAGCGCTGCTGCATGGTCTAACAACTGGCAGCAAGATGGGTCAAAGGCCCGGCCTATCAATGTCATGCAGTCCCACTCACTGTCCCTGTTAGAGAGACGGAGAGGGAGAGACAGAGGGAGTGTGTGTGTGTGTGTGTGTGTGTGTGTGTGTGTGTGTGTGGTGTGTGTTTGTGTGTGTTTGTCGTTGGGGTGTGTGTGTGTGGTGTGTGTTCTGTGTCAGTCTGTGCTGATTAGATCTGGTCTGTCTGTCTGTCTCTGTCTGTCTGTCTGTGCTGTCTGCGTCTGTCTGTGTTGTGTCGTGTTGTGTGTGTGTGTGTGTGTGTGTGTGTGTGGTGTGTGTGTGTGTGTGTGTGTGTGTGTGTGTGTGTGTGTGTGTGTGTGTGTGTGTGTGTGTGTGTGTGTGTCCTAGCCGGTGGGAATGCGTGAGCCTTTGGTAGTGGAGGTGGAGGAGGTATTGGTGGACACATGGTATTTCACGTTTCACAGACGGTCCACGATTTCAAAAGATAGAATGCAGCAGTGATATTAGGATTTCACACAGCATCTTATTGGTCATAGACGCGTTTAAGCAGTTGAGCTTGGATGAAGGCAGCTTTTGACTGCATGCACTAACAGGTGACCAGTGCATTAGAGGTGAATTTATAAGAATATTTCTGGAATATAAATGACAGAGAATTACTGAGTCCCGCTCCTGGAGGATTGATGATCAATATGACAAAAAAGGCCTACAGATATCTATTCAAAGACTTTGCATTGAGTGATATTATTTCAAGGAATCAATTTTACAACTACAACGTACAAAATGTGACTTCACATGAGCGCCACCATTTTGGGAACATAGGATCATGGAATGGTCGTTATTATGCTGGGATAGTCATAGTATTTTTGGTCATTGTTTAGGAATTTATCTTTAATGATTTCTTATTATTGGGAGAGATTGTGGTGTTTGAAACTGCACAGTGTTTTTCATGCACAACGTGGCAAAACACAGTCTTCATTAGCCTAGGTAACGTATAGTTGTGTGGATTTAGGACATTGCAGAACTCAAAATTCTTAAGTCCTCTCCATATGGCAGACTATCGCAAACAACAAATCACAAGATGCATTCTGGTTTACAAGCCCTATTTATAATTGAATGTGCATATAAGTGTAAGTAAGAGTTTGTTGTCACATTAAAATGTCAGGGCCCTCCAAAACAGATTTTGTCTTGACTTCTATACATAGCTATGGGCATGAGGCAGCATAATGGCGCGGCCATATTTTGACTGACCTCGCAGACAAACTCTAAACTAGCATTGTCTGCAGATCCGTCAACACACTGCATCATCTTGAAGTGGGCTAACGATAGAATCCACTGTATGCAAGACTAGCTTTAGGTTTCTGTTTAAATAGTGGGAAAGCACAGTAGGAAACAAAAGAAAAATCTTTAGATTGTTCAGTTTAACCACGCCAGGTCTTCAGCAGCATGTACACTACTTTTTTTGTTTTGCCAACATCTATCGTGGTCAATGTGTTCAGATAAAGCAGTTTATCAGACAGAAGGGTCTCACAGGCTGTGTTTCAGTGTAGTGTGTGGGGGTGATGGTATCACTTATTTGGTGTGGTTTCTTTGATGGAATGCCCAAATTGTATTTTTATATAAAATAGTCTCTGATGCTAAGGCATTCTGGTGTATGTCCTATCCAAGTAGTCAGCACCCCCCCCCCCCCCATCTGAAAAGCATTACACAAAGGATGCATCTTGTGTTTTTAAAGGTTGTGCAGATGTGTCCTCCATCAGAAGTTTGTTTTCTTCATTAATGGAGGCAGAAGTTCTCCCATCGAGGAAGCAGGCCGCACCCATAAATATCCAGACTCATCCTCGCACCACTGCTCTGAGAGATGTGTGTGTGTGTGTGTGTGTGTGTGTGTGTGTGTGTGTGTGTGTGTGTGTGTGTGTGTGTGTGTGTGTGTGTGTGTGTGTGTGTGTGTGTGTGTGTGTGTGTGTGTGTGTGTGTGACTGTGTGTGTGTGTGACTGTGTTTGAGTCTGTGTCTGTGTAAGATCCGAGGGTGGATGGGGATATAGGCTAGAAGACCGGAGATTGGACAGATATTAAATGGTTATTGTCTGGACTCATGCAGGCATTCGCATTGCAGTGATGAAGCGATGCTACCGTTTGCATGGTGGAAAGAGTACGTACAGACATACAGGCACTGCTGTCAAGAGAGACGCTAGGATAATGGGCAGTACCAATGTGGGTGTGGGTGTGTGAGCTCATACTGGGGGGTCCCTGACTCGGATTTGTATCTGCATTTAACATGTTTTTCTTTTCCCTGACGGCTGCTTTTCGCTGTTAGCATTAACCCATGTGAGATCACATCTGCTCTCTTCTGACACACACACACACGCACACGCACACACACGCGTGCGCGCACACATACGCAAAGATACACAAATGTTCAAATCACACACCCAATCTCTTCCCAATCTCTTTCTGTCTTCCTTTCCTCTCTGCTCTCTATGACTTACTGTTTCCTTGTCTTTCTCTTGCCCTCTCGCCCTCTCTCTGTCTTGCTCTCTCTCCTCTCTTTTTTTCTCAGTTGCTCTCTTTCGCTGTCTCTGTTTCCCTCTCTCTATCTTTATCTCTCTCAGTCTTTATTGCTCTGTCTGTCTTGTCTGTCTGTCTGGCTGTCTGTCTGGCTGTCTGTCTGTCTGGCAATCCCGCTCTCTCCAGCCAACCCAACAACACACTCATCTTTTCCTGTGTGTACGTTCTACTCCTCTCTTGTGTAGGTTCCCTCCTCTCTTGTGTAGGTTCCCTCCTCTCTTGTGCAGGTTCACTCCTCTTGTGTAGGTTCCCTCCTCTCTTGTGTAGGTTCCCTCCTCTTGTGTAGGTTCCCTCCTCTCTTGTGTAGGTTCCCTCCTCTCTTGTGGAGTTCCACAGAGCTGTAGTGATTTTGTTGGGAGGGGTGAAGGCGTGCAAGCTAAATATAGAGACTTTTGCTGTAAGTCCTTGGTAATGGTAAGCCTTCAAAACCCCCGACAATGCACACACATTCACTCCCGCACACGCCCACAGACATACTCACACATGCAAACACACACACACACACACACACACACACACACACACACACACACACACACACACACACACACACACACACACACACACACAACACACACACACAACACACACACAGACACACACACAGAACACACAGACACACACAGACGGGCACAGACACACATACAGACACAAAGAAACGCACACAAGCACTCCCATGTGTTGTAAACATAGATAGTATATAAAATGGATGAAGCATCCGGGCAGACCTCAGTTATTCCAACTGCATCCAATTCTCTTGGTTTATGAATGTCGCCATCTTGCCATAGTTTGACTCCGCCTAATTTCTAACCAAAAAAGGGCATTGATGTGACATCGAGGGGGAGGGAGATACGCCCATCTAGGTGACGTACACCGAATTAGCTCGTAGCTCATTAGTTTTTTTAAACGATCGGTTGGTACAGTTGACCGCTGAGCAAGGCATCTTGGCCCCGGAATGAACAATAGGAATGAACGCAGTCGAGGTCAAGAAGAAGGAGATAGCATGCTAATCCTGAAAACTAGCCTCCCGAGTCGAGATGAGGGTCAGCGGCTAGCTGTCACTCAAGAGGCCGCTCTCAGTGTTGATGAACTAAACATGCTGACTAGAATGTTTTTTTTGGACACGGCTGTAAATAGGTTTAATACGACTGTGAAAATGGCCTGTTTAACAAGTGAGTCAACGAAGAATGACTCACTTTTGGTACCACCTCATAGTGGCCACCCGGTGCTACTGCAATGTTTGTCACTTCCGCATTGGATGCTGGTAGAACCCCCTGTGGTTGGGGCTTGGTTGGAAACAGCACCTGTTCTCGTCATCCCTTGGCTTGTTTTGTTTTTTAGTATGGTGAAGCCTACACACAAACAAACATACACAAACACACACCCACACAGTAGCACACAAACACAGACATGGGTATTTAGCCTCACATGTGAAGCGCCAAAAATAAGTATGTGATCCAAGCTGGGGCCTAATGATATTTTTGTTGCGTGTGTGGGGGGGCTGTTGTGTTTGTGTGTGTTTGTGCATGTGAGCTTCCGGTCGTTTGTGTCTCTGTGTTTGCTGGGTTTGTGTGTGTGTGTGTGTGTGTGTGTGTGTGTGTGTGTGTGTGTGTGTGTGTGTGTGTGTGTGTGTGTGTGTGTGTGTGTGTGTGTGTGTGTGTGTGTGTGTGTGTGTGTGTGTGTGTGTGTGTGTGTGTGTGTGTGCGCAGTGTTGGGGGTGGTGACTCAAGACCTTTACGACATATTTGCATTAGTTTCCAATAATGGTGTGTTTTGGCTCTCAAGGGGCTTGGACCGTTTAACGGTCCGGGACTTCAGGTAATATGCCATCAGACTTTAGATTAGTAAACTGAAGTTTGATTTGTGAGACTACCCTAACCACTAGCTGCTCCTTAATGATATCAATCTGAATTCACAGTAAGTGTTTTGGGATCAAAAAACCTGCTGAAAGACTCAATATGAAATTCTAAACTGAATACTGTGTGCATTTCAAATGAGGTGCTTTTGTGTGAGGGTTGAACGGGCCCCGTTATCCAGTGGCTTACAAGTGCTTCCTTTCACTCGTCTCCAAAGTTGTCATATTATGGTTCAAACCAGCATTGCATAAACCCCCCAAACAACACCCCCCTTCCTCCCTCTGAGATTATACACTTTCTGAGCAGCCATCCACTCACCAACTGCTATTAAATGCTAACAAGACAAAGGAAGTGGCCTTTTAAGAGTCTTTGTAGCTGCCTCTCAAGCTGTTTTCATAGTTTCAGTTTTACACTGGACCTTTTTTTGGTCTTTTTCCAGAAAAAATCTCACACGTACGCTAAAGGCCGGCCTTGTTCTGCATTTCGTTCCGCGTTTGAAAGGTCACTCCGTCGTGTCGGCTATGTGGTTCGCCTCGGTTCTGCTAGCGGCCGGTAAAGGGTGACTTGAATGCCACCGTCCGTCCGTATAGGACACCATGGGAGGTATTTGGAGAATGTGAGAGTGTGAAACAAAGCTTGCCCGAGCAGCATACAGCGTGACTCAGATTCCCAGCAACCCCTCTGAAAGTGGAATGTGACATCATTGGCTCTTCCCTGCACCACCACCATCATCATCATCATCATCATCATCATCATCATCATCATCATCATCATTATCATCACTGTCCGGAATGTTCCGTTCCGTAGGTCAGCAGCATTCTGATATGCAGACGAATCTGAGATCTGAGACTGCAGATGCTGAGGCAAAATATGTTAGGGGGGAGAGTTGAACCTCCACACTAGTTGTTGGACCGGTGTGAGGGAGGACAGGGCATGAGGTGTGGCACAGGGGTCTTAAGTCTAGTAAAAGGTTCTTTGAGGATTTAATTTGAAGAAGAATTATGTATCCGCCTGAAAGATGATTTGTGTTTATAACCTGTATGATACTTACCCCCTTTTCTCTGACTTCCGTTTCATCTTGCAGGTGGCTTCAAGGCCTTGGAAACCAAGAATCTATGGACAACCTCGCCAGAGGAACGCTTTAAGGAGTTTTTCCATTTAAAGCCGGACCAAAGCCAACCTCTCTGGATCCCAAAACGCGAGTGTTCTTCCCTAACTTACAGAGAAACCTAAGAGACTGAAAACGGACAGGTCGAGAAAGAGGCTGAGAGAGAAGGAGCCGGTAGAGTAACCCACAACCTCCCCCCCCCCCCCAGCGGAGGTTCCCACCATGAACGTCACCTCGCTGTTCTCCTTCACCAGCCCGGCGGTGAAGCGCCTGCTGGGCTGGAAGCAGGGCGACGAGGAGGAGAAGTGGGCGGAGAAGGCGGTGGACGCGCTGGTCAAGAAGCTCAAGAAGAAGAAGGGGGCCATGGAGGAGCTGGAGCGGGCGCTCAGCTGCCCCGGACAGGTCAGCAACTGCGTGACCATCCCGCGCTCACTGGACGGCCGTCTGCAGGTGTCCCACAGGAAGGGGCTGCCGCACGTCATCTACTGCCGGGTGTGGCGCTGGCCCGACCTGCAGTCCCACCACGAGCTCAAGGCCCTGGAGTGCTGCGAGTACCCCTTCGGCTCCAAGCAGAAGGACGTGTGCATCAACCCCTACCACTACAAGAGGGTGGACAGCCCCGGTGAGTGGAGCCCGGGGTGGGGGTTTCGGAGTCTGTTCTGTAGGGAATGGGATCGTATCGGAATCAAACGATGTGTAGAATCTAATGGAGGTTTGGATAAGATCAAACCTTGTTTCAGGGGGCATGCCGTGGGTTTCTTTGGGTCCTGGTTTGAGCACATGCCTGCTATAAGGTTATCAGGGCTGTATATACAGTATATGCTTTAGTTCAACACTGCATTTAATACCAACCGATATTTCTATTCAAGCACTTCCACATTAGGCTGCATCAGAAATGATGTGTCGTGATATCTTATCCGGTATTACAGTATTGATCCGTCATCAATGTATCTCTGGGCCGTACAATGATGGACACATCGCTGCCTGGTGTTCTGAAACTGAATAGCCATGTGTCAAAATGAGAAGTTCCAAGTCCCGCAGCGTCTTTGCCCTTGAAACCCCGTGGCGGTTTGATTTCTGCTGATGTTTACTTCCTCACTCTTTCCGTCCATCTCTCCTCCCTGTCTCAAATCACTCCTTAGAAATAAGAGTAGCCTATCAAAACACTCAACATTGTTTCAGAAACTAGGTTTCACCTTGTTTCCAGTATATGCATGTCCAGTGTGTGCACGTAAGGGAAAGGTAGCGAGGGAAAAGAGGTGATGACAACGTGGAATATTACATTGCGTATAAGCATACCATATTTGCAGAGCACTGCATCGCACTTAATAGCTTAAGATTGCTTATTAGAGTCACTTATTAGCAAAACATAATGTTTTAATAACCATAGCACTTTATTATTACTGATTTGTGTAATGTTACCTTATCAGTGTGATGATTGTAATTAGCATAGCACATATTAGTCTGATATTACTGATTAGCATTTATTAGCATAAGGGCTAAGCAGAGAAATCAGTTTACTCCCACAAGTTCAAGCTCAAAACAGCTGTCAATGCGTGGTGCTGTAGAAAGGCTGGGTTTTTTTTATATGTGTGTCTGCGTGGATGTGTGTGCCTGCGTTCATTCGCACGCAAACGTGTGTGTGTGCGTGTGTGTGCAGGACAGAGCAGGAAATTCCATCCAGGGGAGAATGAGTCCTTTGTTTTGGGCATGCTCTGTACTGGAGGAGGCCTCAGACACACACACACACACACACACACACACACACACACACACACACACACACACACACACACACACACACACACACACACACACACACACACACACACACACACACACACACACACACACACACACACACACACACACACACACACACACACAGAAACGCACACGCACACAGAAACGCGCGCACACACACACACACACAGAAACACAAACACAGACACACACACACACACACACACACACAACACACACACACACACACACACAGACAGACACACACACACACACAACACACACACACACACACACACACACACACACAGAGAAACACACACACACACACACACACACACACACACACACACACACACACACACACACACACACACACACACACACACACACACACACACACACACACACACACACACACACACACACACACACACACACACATACACACACACACACGTGCATGCGTACGCACCGTGTTCCTGTGAGACAGATTGGGGCAGGAAGCCTATCACCCTGACACAATAGAAGGAAGGAGAGGGTGCTGCCCTGCACACTTCTGTTATAGTAGGAGCTGTGTGTGTGTGTGTGTGTGTGTGTGTGTGTGTGTGTGTGTGTGTGTGTGTGTGTGTGTGTGTGTGTGTGTGTGTGTGTGTGTGTGTGTGTGTGTGTGTGTGTGTGGTGTGGTGTGGGTGGGGGGGGGGGGGGGGGGGGGGGGTTAGGACAAGAGGGGCCCACGATGACCCCACCCTGTAACACCTGTCTGCCCACACACACACTGAGCCTGGGTTTACCCTGGCCTATGCCACACACACACACACACACACACACACACACACACACACACACACACACACACACACACACACACACACACACACACACACACACACACACACACACACACACACACACACACACACACATGAATGCATAGCATAGGCCAATTAAAACACACCTGGAAATTGTACTATGGACATACCCATACACATAAAAATCTATATCTCTATACACTTGGGTACATTTTGACACACAGTAACACAGGCCAACACACTCATGCAACACACGAGTGCTTCAAACACACTGAACGTCCCATGTTCTGCCCAACAGCACAGTAGAACTGACGGAAGTGATGGGTCTATAAAGACTGCAGAGTCGCTGCCTCCTGACCAGAGATGATAGTCATCTCTGCACTCTCCAGCTGCTGGGAGGTGCCCCCTCTGAACGCTTCATTTACAGTTGCTTTTACTTTGTATTGGAGAAATTTGTGGGGCCCACTTGTGTGTGTGTGTGTGTGTGTGTGTGTGTGTGTGTGTGTGTGTGTGTGTGTGTGTCTGTGTGTGTGTCTGTGTCTGTGTGTGGGTGTGTGTGTGTGTGTGTGTGTGTGTGTGGAGGGGGTGTGGTGGAGGGGGTGGGGGTGTGGTGGGTGGGTTGATTCCTGAGGAGTAGCATCACGTATCTCTCCAAGCTGAGTGGATGTCAGTGAGGGAGGAGGGACATTTGCAGCTGGTTAAAGAGAAACAGTCTTGGGGCAGACATTTAAAGAATTTGTAAAGATGTTCTTCTGCACTCTGCCTGATATAACATCCAGGTATGGAGACGGGAATTCAGGTCCTCTTTTAGGTGAAATGAAATACCATAGTAACTTAAAACGAAGAATCCGGACAGTTTTTATTTCATCTGTTTACATACCTACATGTTAACAAAGCAGCTCTGTGTGTATATGTGCGTGTGTGTGTGTATGTGATTTGTGTGCTGTAACTTAATTAACCAAACTGAGAGGTTTGAAGCTATACAAAGGTCAATTCCAAGCACATATCCTTCCTTTCTTGCCCTTTCGGCTGAGAAAATCGGAAATCTGAGCAGCAAGAAACAGGAACAGCTCATGCAAGATCGTCGTATACATTTGCTTCTGTAGCGTACTGTTATCATGTGTCTATTCAAATATATTTAAATGAGCAGTAGAGTATTAATAGACAGGTGTAAACAGTATGTTATGCTCAACACACAACCAAGATATATACAAGGAGATGGGATGGGGAGCTGTGTTATATATTATTATGGACTGAATATATATTAATCAACAGGCTAAACAGAATTGAACAGACTTAATATTGTCATTAGCATGCTTAGGGGAGTGTTGCTGAGAGTGTAGGATCAGCTAATAGGTTCAGCAGTATGAACGGAAATCAGTCCACACTGAGATATTCCAAATCAACATATATAGGATGTATTAATCCCAGATGGGGAATTTGGAGATATTATATTCTAGTGAGAAACAAGTTCTGAAGCGTACACGGCTGTGGAATGACGGGTCAACAATGCTTCATACTTTGAGCGTGCATACTGCATTACAGTCAAGACAACTCCTGATTAACAGCGTCACAAGTCAATCACCGACGTATCCAAGTTCTGTAACGACTCGCTGTCCTCCACCCCCCCCCCCCCGGCCCCTCAGTGCTGCCCCCTGTGTTGGTGCCGAGGAACAGCGAGTTTCAACGCCAAGCACACCATGCTGCCGCGCTTCCGCAACCCGCTGCAGCAGAACGAGCCGCACATGCCCCAGAATGCAACCTTCCCCGAGTCCTTCGCGCCCCAGCAGCAGCAGCAGCAGCAGCCGCCGCAGCAGCAGCAGCCCAACCCCGTCCAGCCGTTCCCCCACTCGCCCGGGAACAGCTACCCCAACTCGCCGGGCAGCGGCAGCAGCAGCGCCACCTTCCCCCACTCCCCCAGCAGCACGGACCCCGGCAGCCCCTTCCAGATGCCAGGTACGGGACCCCCCCCTCCACGGCTTAACCAGACCACCGCTGCTTCCGTGCAATTCGGTTCAAATCTCTTCGCATTTACTGTTTGGTGCTTGGTTTGCGTTGGGCAAAGGTTAAAGGTTACAGTGCATTTACGACATGGGAGACGTTTGTCTCCCATGTCGTAAATGCACTGTAACCTTAAAAGCATTGTGAAGCATCTGTCTCCCTTCTAATGTTTCTTCATCCGACTCCCTTAAACCTATTTTATATTCTCTCCCCAAACAGAAACCCCACCCCCAGCCTACATGCCCCCAGAAGAGCAGATGACTCAGGACTGCCCCCAGCCAATGGACACCAACCTACTGGCTCCGATCCTTCCTGTGGAGAGCAACAACAGGCCAGGTAAGTCCATCTAAAGCCGCTGTTTATGGACCCATATAAACTGATAGTGGTGTCTGTGTGTATCACAATGCGCAGTTGCTGTCCAGTTACCCTCATTATTGAAAGTCCAAACAATTTCCAGACTTTATGAGAACGCGGGAAAAGAAACTGTACCAATAAAAAATGATCTCATATGAAATGTAGTGGTCTCTATGATTACCGGACGTGTGAGAAGGAGAGAGGGGGGGGGGGCCTCTCATTTGTGGGCCCTCTGGGGATAGTTGAAAGCATGGGCCAATTCGGACGAGTCTCCTAGCATTTTTTTTTACGAGTCCTTGTAACGAGCAGGTCCTCTCCGCTGGTGGTAACGACTAGGAGCTCGTTAAGGATCAGCTTGGCTAATTACCTACAACCTCTAGACGTTAAACGCACGCTGATAATTGCTGCTTTCGGGGCTTTAGCGGTCTCCTTGTCGTAGCGCGGCTTCGTAAATACTCCCTCTACACCACAGTCATGTATTCGTCATTTCATGAGGTTTGGGGGTTTGTGTGTTTTTTTTGTGTTTTTTTTTTTTTGTACTACTACTTATGAAGATTGCAGAGAAACAGAAGGGGAAATAAATCGGACATATTCGAATTATTATCTTAAATAATCAAATTAAATAATTAAATAATTAAATAATTAATTTCTCATCACTGTCCGCTTTTTAGCGTTCATCAAGTACACAAAATACAGACACACAAGCAAAATCAGTCTCATACGTCATCAGGCGTGTGCCGTTGGTATTTCACAGATTGTTAGATTTATGTCTTTGTTTAGCGGCCCCCACCTGGCCAACAGCAGCTGTCTGTGTGTCTGAAAGATCAGCTTCTAGAAAACACTAGGATCATCTGGAGCAACAGCTGCAGCAGTGACTCGCCCAATGACAGGGGGGGAGAGAGAGAGAGAGAGAGAGAGAAGAGAGATTGAGAGAGAAAGAGAGAGACAGAGGGAGAGAAAGAGAGAGAGAGAGAGAGAGAGAGAGAGAGAGAGAGAGAGAGAGAAAAGAGAGAGAGGAAGAGAGAGAGAGAGAGAGAGAGAGAGAGAGAGAGAGAGAGAGAGAGAGAGAGAGAGAGTTGTGTGTTTGTAGACGAGAGAGAGAGAGAGTTGTGTGAAGATCTCTGAGAGAGCTCAGACCTGCAGCAGAGGAACGACAGACATCGTCTCAATGAGAGAGAGATGAGAGAGAGACCTAGAAGAGACTGACGAACAGGCCAGACAATACACCATGCCAGTCACGCATGACGTAGGAATCAAGTATTAGGTGGATTTAGCATTCTTTCCTCATCCATAAAAGCTGCATCCTGCACAGGGGAACACAACAATCAGATCCTCCTCCATAGCTGCGAGGAGCTGCAGCAGAGATGACAGAGAGTGTGGGCCTTGCAATCCTGCGGAAAACGGCCAGCCAAACAAACCCCTGCAACCCAGTATAGCCCGCCACAGAGGAAGTTCAGAGGGAGAAAGTAATTAGCGTCAGAAATTAGACAGAAATATTTTGCCCGTGTGTGGAAGTGATGATGTCGGGTGGAGGTCAGGTGCGCACTGGGCCTCAGCCAGAATACCAGGCCCACAGAGAATGACCACCTGGGGCTGCCAGGCTCTGTATGGCCTGGAGGGGTGGTATGGGCGGTGCTGGGTGCTTGGGTAATTAAAGCCAGGCTCACAGACCTTAGGCAACCTGAAGGAGGGGGTGCTTTGGGATTTGACTTTTGCGTGGATTTAGAAGCTTCCAAATGTACACAGCAACTGTGTGTGTGTGTGTGTGTGTGTGTGTGTGTGTGTGTGTGTGTGTGTGTGTGTGTGTGTGTGTGTGTGTGTGTGTGTGTCTCTCTCTCTGTTAATGGTTGTAAATGTGGGTGTGAGTGTGTGTGTTTGTGCAAGTGTGTGTGTCCCACAATTATGCTGTGCGTGTGTGTGTGCGTCTATTAGTGCGCCATCTGCGTCTCCCTCCCCCCCCTCACCGCTTCCCCTGTGCCCCCCCCCCCGCCCCCCCGTGCAGACGTCCAGCCCGTGGCCTACGAGGAGCCCAAGCACTGGTGCTCCATCGTCTACTACGAGCTCAACAACCGCGTGGGCGAGGCCTTCCAGGCGTCCTCCACCAGCGTGCTGGTGGACGGCTTCACCGACCCCTCCAACAACCGCAACCGCTTCTGCCTCGGCTTGCTGTCCAACGTCAACCGCAACTCCACCATCGAGAACACCCGGCGGCACATCGGCAAAGGTAGCGTGGGCGTCGACAGCTTGGGAGGTGCCCGGGGGGGGGGGGGGGGGGGCTTGGGAGACCCCCAGATCAACGGCCTGTCCGCTGATATTAGGGATGTCAGTTTGCGTTCACACCCATTAACCGCTAGCTAACGGTGAAAGCAACAAATTTGATGGGAAAATACAAGGAAAGCAGGCGCTTTCTTTTAGTTTCGGTCCTCCATTGAATTCCGTGAGCTTTTGGCGCTGCATTTTCGAAGCCGCGTGGGCTCAAAAAGCACCTGGGTGCTTGTACTTACTTTGGTACAACATTATGCCAATCTATTAAACTGAAGAGATGGATCACACAAATGTACAGTTGACTTGGTCGCCTTTCTCGACGAAATGGTCCCACACAACCTTTGTTTGGCGCGCTTTATCGTTTATCTCAGACAGCTAGCAAGCGGTAGCCATGAATGTGAAAAATAACCGATTGACCGACATGCGTAACCGGTCCCTAAATATCAGATCAACGGTTAACTGTTTGATACGTATCTGGCGGTCACTACGGGCATTAAACCACACGTTAAGGAGGTTAATGGAAGGGATGATTTGGGAGCGCAACTGTACCTTTATGTGTGGTTCCATTATTAGGTTTATTGAAAGCATTGAGAGATAGAGCAGATAACAGACAGAGAGATGACAGAGGTGACACTACTGGAAGTTCCACACCCTTGGATTTCATCATAATTTTCATACCTACCCCGACTACTATTGCACAACAGCTCATAGGTTGGCTCGCTCCATGGGTGGAGCTGGGGATCATGTCACGCAAGCGACATTCTCCCCAGGAACGCATTTGGAACATTGTGTGAAACGGCTGGTGTCATTAGATGGTTCACTCTTTGGAGAGGATGTGTGGTGAATTGCACAATTTATGTCAGGGCCAGAAAGAGAAATCAGTGTTTTAATCAAGAGACGGGGTCAAAATTGGTAGTAATTTGGTATGTATTTAGTATAGAAATTTAGTATGTCTTACTTTAGCAGATGCATTTATCCAAAGGGACTCACCGGTAATTCAGATACGTCATCATCATCATACCGATCATACGTCATTAGGGGTTGTGAATCTTGCATTTTAGAAAAGGCGAATTTAACATGACCTTTAACCCTTTTGGCTGGGCAGACACACACTACACCTTCTTGCACCCTATATCTCATTGTTTTAGGAAACTTGACAACTACTTTGTAGTTGTATAGTTGCTCCAATATTGATTATAGGCTTTAATGGTTTTTGGATGGTGCTGAAGCTCACTTGGAGCGCTTAGGCGAAGTGCGTCGAAAATCTTCCAACATCCAATCAAGGCAATTCTTGCTCCAAACTCAACTCGTTCCCACGCTCCAAGACAGAGTACACATCCACACACAGATACAAGAAGTTCGCTAAAATGATGCCACAGAGTAAAAAAAGTACAAGCAATGGTGCAATGAAAAACGTGAACATGCATTCCAGATCTATCTCCATTGATCCTTCAACTCTCTCTCTCCCCCTCCGTCCGTCCCCCCGTTATCCCCCAGGTGTGCACCTGTACTACGTGGGCGGGGAGGTGTACGCCGAGTGCCTGAGCGACAGCAGCATCTTCGTCCAGAGCAGGAACTGCAACTACCACCACGGCTTCCACCCCACCACCGTGTGCAAGATTCCCAGCGGCTGCAGCCTGAAGATCTTCAACAACCAGGAGTTTGCAGAGCTGCTGGCCCAGTCCGTCAACCATGGCTTCGAGGCAGTCTACGAGCTCACCAAGATGTGCACCATACGCATGAGCTTCGTCAAGGTGTGTGTGTGTGTGTGTGTGTGTGTGTGGGGGGGGGGGGGGGGTGGGGGGGGGATGTGGTGTGTGTGTGTGTGTGTGTGTGGTTGTGTGTGTGTGTGTGTGTGTGTGTGTGTGTGTGTGTGTGTGTGTGTGTGTGTGTGTGTGTGTGTGTGTGTGTGTGTGTGTGTGTGTGTATATGTGGGTGTCTGTGTGAATGTGTACGGAAATGAGCGCGTGTGTGTGTGTGTGTGTAAACAGTATATGTGTTTGTTTGAGTGTGTACAGCCATGAGAGTGTTTGAGTGTGTGTGTGAGTGTGTGTTTTTGTCAGTGTATATGTGTGGATTTGTCTGACCGTGTACGACCATATTTGTTATGTCTCTGTGTGTACATTCAAGCTTTGCTGAATGGCTCCCTAAATATTTCCCCTCGTCCTCTCCTTGCCATGCCTCTTCAGGGCTGGGGCGCTGAGTACCACCGGCAGGACGTCACCAGCACACCCCTGCTGGATATAGAGATCCACCTGCACGGCGCACTTGCAATGGCCTGGACAAGGTGCTCACCCAGATGGTGCTGCGCCCATAAAACCCCATCTCCTCCGTCTCCTATAGGTGTCCGTCCGACACACTGCTGCCTTAGCGATGGCTTTCTTCGAAAACCCAGCAATTATTAATTTGTTGGTTGTTTTTTTTGTTTGTTGTTTTTTTGGGTTCAAGTAAGTGGGAAAAAAAAAAAAGATGATACATTTTAGATAGCGATGCGATGGTCCTTCACAGCGATGCGCTTTAGGCAAACATAACTCTTAAGTCGATTGGTAACGGTTGTGGTGGATTAAACCACTACTAATGATCAGGGCCAGCCACGGAGTTGGAGGCTCGGGTGGGTGGGGGGGGGGGGGGGGGGGGGTGGTGGTTTTACTTGAAGGAGGTCTGAATTGGGCACATTCACAGTCTGGGAGAGGGGGTGGGAAGGGGGTGGGGGAGGGGCGGTGGGGGGGGGGGGGGGTAAAGAGTGTGAGGGTAATGCAACTGGATGATACTTGATCTTTGTGACCAAACTGTAATAATTCAGGACAACATCACTACAACATACACTTTCACGTAGTGCAGGTATCTTCCCTGATCTCGCTCCCACAAGCTATTGTTCCTGCCAGTCAATAAGTACAGCAGTGGTTCCCCCTCCCAATCCCGACGCAGACTTAGAGATGCTTCCGCATAGAGGCAGGGCCATAGGGGGAAGTGTCCTTTACTCAACGATCTCCCGAGGTTCTGGGTTTACATAACATGAACAGTAAGAAACAGATCAAAAGGTAGCATTGAGTAGCACTCCCCGATTGTTTTGAACCATGCTGGTGTGACCACCATCATTAAGTAATTAATTGTTGTACAAAATATTCTTTATATCTTTGGGGACTCTATTGTCCATCGTCCCTCGTTTGCTGTAGTGTGCGGCCGTCCATGGTTTTACCAAGTTGCATTATGGGATAGTTACGCGACATTCCAGATCACCAAAATCAATCAGAAGTGAATTAGCTAGATCTAAATCTGCTGCCTGACTACAGTGGTGTGGGCCTAGGTGTGTACTGAAAGATGTGTATTAACTAAGCAGCGGGAGGTGCACGGTAGTTAATGTTTTAGATAATCATGGCCATATTTCTGTCACACACATTTTCTGAACACACTAGGATGCAGAGACTAAGTGTGCGCTGTGGATCAGGGTTTTTCAAAGTTAAATCGGTTAAATCCGAAAGAATTAACGAAGAGAAGGAGTTGATATGACAGACATCTAGAGGGGGTAGGATCCATTAGGGGGTAATTTACAGAATTCATCAGTGAGTGAGTGAGGGTGGGGTCTAGCAATACAACGACAAACAAGAAATGAACATTTAAATATCACTCCCCTTTTGTGTGTTACACTCCTGCTCAATTTAGGATTTAGATTCATTCATCAATAGAGTACGTGCTGTGCAGTCTGGTTTACTTTTTTTTCTGCAAGAAAGCCTAGTTTGGTTAGTGTTCTGTTACACATTTAATGCTGGAAAGGGGGGGGGGGGACGTGCCAGCAAAACTCTCTCTCCCTCCCTCTGTCCTCAGCGCTCTAAAGTGCTGCAGCAGGACTTCAAACTTGTCCAACACAGATTCACATGGGGGGGAAAGGGTGATACCCTCCCTGGTTCAGCTACATTCTCCCATTACATTGACTCGGCAAAAAAACTTGCTAAAAAGGAAAAAGACAGTTGTGGAGGAAACGTTTTGCCTGAGCATCTTTTTTTCATTTGTTCATTGAGAAGGTAGCTATCACTTACTGATGCTTGTAATATGATTTTTGTCTTTTAAATAGATATTTTGAATCTCGACTGTTTTATGCTTTGAGCGTTAATTTTTGCTATCAAGTCTGTTATATTCTTTATATCTTTTTTTGTATTTTGAAAAAAAAATGTGTTGGTTGTATTATTTGTCTGCACTTTCACAAATTGCGTCCTTCGTTTGATTCTGTTTTTGCTCAGTCCAACTCCCAGAAAAGCAGTTTTATTCCATGAATATCAAGTCTATACTGGAAGATTCAATAAACATTTTCATTACTTGCAACTCTATCCGTGTCATTACTGCCTGGATTGTTTGTGAAATTTAAATTATGAAAAGTTAAATTATGGCTATTGGGTAGGTTGTTTTTGGTGGGTAATTTCACAACACTTTTTATGACATGTCTGATAAGTAAATTATGCTTATAATCAAACATTTTAAAAGCTGACAAGCAAATGATCCGTCTTTGTTTAAACAGCGGGCATGTGTATGTAAATGTCTGTGTGCGTGTGCATGCTTGTTTGTGTTTTGTGTGTGTGTGTGTGTGTGTGTGTGTGTGTGTGTGTGTGTGTGTGTGTGTGTGTGTGTGTGTGTGCGCGTGCGCGTGCGTGTGCGTGTGCGTGTGCGCGTGCGTGTGCGTGTGCGGTGCGTGTGCGTGTGCGTGCGTGCGTGCGTGTGTGTGTGTGTGTGCGTGTGTGTGTGTGTGGAGGATGTCCCAGAAGTCGTGCAAACCGAGGTACTGTGTCTTGGTTTAAATGCCGGTCTCGTATTTATAAGATATAAACAACACTTGGCGGTGTCGTATTTAACGAGTGATACGCATCAAATTAGATTACATGTTTATATTGCTATGCTAAAACTGTGGGGTATTCTAAACAGGGCCAACCAACAATTCCTTTCAATATAACATTTGAACAAAAATGGATGGAACCCAAAAAGATGAATATATAAGCTATTAGAGATGTTTTCTGAACAAAATAACATTAAAGTACCATTAGAGGATCTTTCCACTCGCCCATCCTGAATTTCACGTCGAAAACGTGGTATTTGCTGCCCCCTGTCGACTAATACGCCTGCTTTTACGCAGATCTTTAAATTATCCAAGTAAATAAAGGTATAACATTGTAATTCTAAATGTGTCTAAATATTACATCTGGAATGTGTATACAATGAACATTCGATGATATGATGTGTATGTTAATAATAATAACTGCATGGGACCGCCATACAGCTGACCGGGGATCGGAGGACGCGGCTCGCGTCACAGGAAAAAGGAAGTAAAAGGAAAAGTTGCAGGAGGTCAGTGAGTGTGGATGTTAGATGTTTTGTAATCACAGCAAATGTACCCTATATTCTAACATCAAGGCCGGCCGATGCGTCGCTTGGTAAAGTACATCCCCATTTTTAAACGATGTTTTACTATGTTTTAGTCCCAATGGGTAGTATGTTGTATCTTTACTACAAAGTTATAAAGGGAAAGAGGACAAACATTGGTTAGGTCTGAAAACTCATGGATAAAAAACTCTTGACAACTCTTAATATATTTTATATAAATGACCAACCCACAGACAAAGCGTTTCCATCTAATGTTTATATGCTTTTGAAAATGTAATTGTCTGTTTTCATTGTATTGTATTAGATGTAGGACCATCATGGGACGGTCCAGTACTCTCGCCGGCTGCCTGGCAGTCTTTCCCCGTCTCTTCAGTGTCCCTCAAAGCACTCGGATTCACTACCCTAACCACGGACTCTCCACCCTGTCTCCCGTCCGCTATGAGTGGAGGTGTGTCACTCCTTCGCAGACCGGGCAGCACGTTCGATGTGGAAGCATTGACTCAGCGTTCAGGCCGCACATACAGGACCTGAGCCCCGCCGAAAACAGGCTCCTGAATAAAATGTACCTAGGGTTGATTGGGGGTCAACGGGCGTCTCTGGCGGAGTCCATCACGCTGGTGGAGACGCAGCATCCGAGGAAGAAAGAGCTGGCCCAGGTGCTGCTGCAGAGGGTGCTGGCCTACAGGGAGGAGCAGGAGAAGAGTAACGGAGGAAAACCGGAAGCCTTCCGAGTAGGTCTGTGGCTGGGGGTTACTTTGGTTTTGGTGCACAGTTCTCGGACATGAGAAATCATTTTACGTTTTGGATTTTTCTTATTCTAGAGCACTAGGGGGTGAGCCTAGAATGTGCATTGCTGATTTTAAATTGTATTTTATTAATGTCCATGGTTTGGATGTTTCCCTTTTTGGGGTTTAATTGTGATCCAGCTATAAAAATCCAGAGCATGTTTTAACATATGCATATACTGTAATATGTTGTAAACAAAGTTTGTGTGAAACCTAATGACCAAACAATTACATGGTTACATTACTCTTGTGTGATGATGACCGATGTTTTGCTAAACGTCCTGCTGGCTACGTCCGTAGGTCTCTCTGGACCTCCAGGAGCTGGGAAGTCGACCTTCATCGAGGTGTTGGGCAAGATGCTGACGGCGCGGGGGAACAAGGTGTCTGTGCTGGCTGTGGACCCCTCCTCCTGCACCACAGGAGGTACTGTGAGGGCATCTTGACAGAGCGAGTGGGTCCCATGAGGAGACGGGAGGTGTATTGTTGGTGTGATATATCTCCTCCACTTAAAGCTAGGTTGGGTAATTTTTTTACTATAATATTTGGCAAAAATGTCATAATAGCCAGTCAGCTATATGCAGGTGAAGTGCTCTGAGAATATCTGCTCATCTATTTGCTCTCCCCTGCCTCTGTGTGCTGCCCCCAAAAATTGCCACCGCTCATGTTCACGTTGACCAATCAGAGCAAGGCTCAGATTCTCTGTTGTGGCTGTGGGACCGTCCGGTCACCTTGGCAAATGAATAGAAATGTCTTCATCAACGGCCCCTAAATTTCCCATTCCTCGGATACCAACAACTAACAACGCTAAGACAGCGAAGAAAAGAGGAAAGCCACTTAGGAGGTGTCTTTTCGGGAGGCGGAGAGACCTCGAAATAAAACCTGAGTAAACATTGCCGTGGCTTATGAGCGATGGAGAGAGTTACGTGACCTGAGAAACTTAAAATCGGACGCTGAGATGGCTGTATTTCTTATAGACAGGTAAGGAATAGTGTTATTTCTCCATGGCTCCTATTGTGATGAATATGTAAAGTGTCGGCTGGTATGGTTTTTTACCAGGCAAAGCCATGACAACCGTTACATTACGGTTCTGTAATGTAACTGTTTCAATACAGTTCTGTAGGATGTCTTGCATTGGCCCATGGTTCTTTTCCCGGTCCGTTTTATATGTTAGTTATGGTCACACTAACTGTGCGTTCACATCAAACACGACATATGTCGCCCGTCCGTGTTGCCGCTGAAGTTTTGTCTCGCCACAAATCATAATCTGTCGCTAGGCAAGTTTTGTCGAATTTGTCGCGCAACAACAAGATAACCACCATGGCCTTGTCTTTACCTTTTGTGGAAGAGAGACGGACGTCAGAGGACCTGATGCAGTCTATTCATAATATTGTAATGACCACGGAAGAGGCAGTGAATGAATTATTGATTACACAGAGATTTATTAGATGGCCCTACCTAATAAACCGCTGGAACACACAAGACCGGAAATCATAGCAACGGCAGTAAACAAACCCCGAGAAGCCCAATCCCTATGAGAGCTTCCCGCGCTACGGCCATCCGGAGGCGCACAGAGCTTTTGGCCGTGCTATTATGTATACAATTATATTAAATACTATTATACAGTGGGGCAAAAAAGTATTTAGTCAGCCACCAATTGTGCAAGTTCTCCCACTTAAAAAGACGAGAGAGGCCTGTGATTTTCATCATAGGTAAACCTCAGCTATGAGAGACAAAATGAAAAAAAAATCCAGAAAATCACCTTGTCTGATTTTTTTTTTTAAGAATTTATTTGCAAATTATGGTGGAAAATAAGTATTTGGTCACCTACAAACCAGCAAGATTTCTGGCTGTCACAAGACCTGTAACTCTTCCTCTTAAGAGAGCTCCTCTGTCCTCCACTCGTTACCTGTATTAATGGCACCTGTTTGAACTCCTTATCAGTATAAAAGACACCTGTCAACAACCTCAAAAAGTCACACTCCAAACTCCACTATGGCCAAGACCAAAGAGCTGTCAAAGGACACCAGAAACACAATTGTAGACCTGCACCAGGCTTGGAAGTCTGAATCTGCAATAGGTTAGCAGCTTGGTGTGAAGAAATCAACTGTGGGAGCAATTATTAGGAAATGGAAGACATACAAGACCTCCCTTGATCTGGGGCTCCACGCAAGATCTCACCCTGTGGGATCAAAATGATCACAAGAACGGTAAACAAAAATCCCAGAAACACACGGGGGGGACCTAGTGAATGACCTCCAGAGAGCTGGGACCAAAGTAACAAAGGCTACCATCACTAACACACTACGCCGCCAGGGACTCAAATCTGCAGTGCCAGACGGCTCTGTCCACTGCTGTCCCCCGCCGTTTGAAGTTTGCTAGAGAGCATTTAGATGATCCAGAAACAGATTGGGAGAATGTCATTATGGTCAGATGAAACCAAAATAGAACTTTTTTGGTAAAAACTCAACTCGTCGTGTTTGGAGAAGAAAGAATGCTGAGTTGCATCCAAAGAACACCATACCTTTACAGTGAAGCATGGGGTGGGAAACATCATGCGTTGGGGGCTGTTTTTCTGCCAAGGGACCAGGACGTCTGGTCCGTGTGACGGAAAGAATGAATGTGGCCATGTATCGTGAGATTTTGAGTGGAATCAGCAAGGGCACTGAAGATGAAACGTGGCTGGGTCTTTCAGCATGACAATGACCCCAAACACACCGCCCGGGCAACGAAGGAGTGGCTTCGTAAGAAGCCTTTCAAGGTCCTGGAGTGGCCTAGCCAGTCTCCAGATCTCAACCCCATAGAAAATCTTTGGAGGGAGTTGAAAGTCTGTTGCCCAGCGAAGGCCCAAAAACATCACTGCTCTAGAGGAGATCTGCATGGAGGAATGGGCCAAAATACCAGCAGCAGTGTGTGAAAACCTTGTAAAGACTTACAGAAAACGTTTGACCTCTGTCATTGCCAACAAAGGGCATGTAACAAAGTATTGAGATGACCTTTTGTTATTGTTGTTTTTTTTCACTTTGTCTCTCATAGCTGAGGTATACCTATGATGAAAATTACAGGCCTCTCTCATCTTTTTAATTGGGATAACTTGCACAATTGGTGGTTGACTAAATACTTTTTTGCACCACTGTATATATAGAGCTCCGGGAGGACGTCCGCTGACCCTACATATCCCACGTCCTGTGCTGCTAGGAGCTGGGACATAATCGTCCCCAGAGCCAACTGGGCTCTCTTCTTATAATGCAAAAAAATAGCGTTATTGTAGTACAATTCAAAACTTCAGTATATAATATTGATGACCAGGTTGCTAGCTCTGGCAGCTTATGCTAGCGAATTACATTTGCAATTAGTTTGCCATCTTGCTTGGCTGATACAGCTACCTTTCTTAGGCCTACCAGCGCAATTACAATGATTTTAAGGTAACATACATGGTATGTCTGTGAGTAAGATGTTGATTCTATATATGTACTTATGCAGTTATCAGCACTTATGTTTAATTACCTCGGAATCGGACATGGTGTTTGGTCTTTCTATCAATGTAACTGAATTCACATGAACGCGCATAACTGGCGTTGGGAGGGAGGAGCTACAGCAGGTAGAGCGTGGCAGGGAGGGACCGGAGAGAACGCAACGGAATCTCAACGGCTGTTTTCTCCCAAATCACCCACCCTAGCTTTAATTGTCACACTGTAAATCAGAATTTCTGTATTTTCGACTTTATTATGCTAAAAAAAACCTAATTTCCCTCACATGATTACAACAGTATTGTATTAAATATGTTTTTAGCATGTTTTAGTTCCGTTTACGTTGGGAACTCGATACATTCATTAGCCACGACAGCTCCTTAATTCCCCATTTGCTATCCCCCTTTTCTTTTTACCATTAACATTGTTCCCCAAACATAGAATGACGCTGTGTTCTCTAATTCACCAACGACCCTTGACCTCCCTGCAGGGTCCTTGATGGGCGACAAGACACGCATGACGGAGCTGTCCCGGGACATGCAGGCCTTCATCAGGCCCTCGCCGGCCTCCGGGACACTAGGGGGCGTCACCAGGACCACCAACGAGGCCATCGTGCTCTGTGAAGGGGCCGGGTACGACACTGTGCTGGTTAGAGACCGTAGAGGTGAGATCAACCACTTGCCACTTCTGCCTCCTTTTGGGGTGGAAGTGTTTTAAAGTAGACACTCACTTACTCGGGTCCATGTCCATTTGTACACTAAACTTTCGGGACATACTGTGTGGCGATGAATTTGATCATCCCTTTAGAATTTTTTGTCGTTCGGGAAATAATTGTTTCCAAAGAGTGAATATATTCCGATACGTGTCATTAAGGAGTAGGTAGCAGGGTAGGGCGTCTTGCTCAGGGATGCCGGCTACAGACATTAGGATTCAAACCCAAAAGCTTTCCTTATCCGTTTGTTTGGATATTTTATGTTGTATGCTCTCTCTCTCTCTCTCTCTGTTGGTTTACAGGTGTGGGTCAGTCTGAGTTTGCTGTGGCTGACATGGTGGACATGTTTGTGTTGCTGATTCCACCAGCAGGGGGCGATGAACTCCAGGTCAGTCTTCAGAGATGTACATGAGGCTGAGATTGAATGTTCATTGTAT
>OLKM01000103.1:44074-119931 GCA_900291075.1 Melanogrammus aeglefinus
TTACAGGTTGTGGGTCAGTCTGAGGTTTGCTGTGGCTACAGGGTGGTGACATGTTTGTGTTGTGATCCACCAGGCAGGGGGCGATGAAATCCAGCGTCAGTCTTCAGAGTGTACATGAGTGCTGAGGATTTGAATGTTCATGTATTAGGTTATATCACTAGTACATTTTAATATATGTAAGAAGGGAAGTTTTCGAATACTGAAAACTGATACAGAAAAATACCTAATTGTTTTTTTTAAGAAATCCTAGTATTCCTTTTTAAGTGACACCAAGCTGTCCTGGACTTGGTTTGAGATGCTAACTGTCAGGCCGTCTTTCCAAAGACAGACCTCACCTATACACGTGTTTATCCATGTTGAGGTGTAGCTCCCCCAACATCATATCTCACTGGCACGTCTCCCCGCTGTCAGGGCATCAAGCGGGGCCATCATCGAGATGGCCGACCTGGTGAGTGGTCACAAGTCCGGACGGAGACCTGGTGGTCCCGGGCGGGAGGATATGCCACGAGTCACCAGCGCCCTCTAAACTGCTGCGCAAGAAGGTCCAAGATCGTGAGCCGCCAAGGATAGGTTAGCGTTACGAGGTGTGTGTGTGTGCGTGTGTGTGCGTGTGTGTGCGTGTGTTGTGCGTGCTGCTGTGTGCGTGGTGCGTGCTGCGTGCGTCGCGTGCGGCCGTGCGTGGAGAGCTCGCGTGCTGCGTGGTGGTTGTGTGTGTGTGTCTCCCGCAAAGTGCTAGCAAAGCGTTACAATCTAAAATCTATAGCAACTACACAAAAAAACAAGGAGGAAATAACAGCAAACAACAACAAAAGTGAAAAAGCCACAAAGATTTGCACACACAATTGAGACCCGAACGAGAAACCCTAAGCTGTTGAAGTTGTGGTGCGGGAGTGTGGTTGGGTTGTTAGTGTGGTAGTGAGTGATGAGGTCATAGCATTTCTTCCTCTGTATTGTTTGTGATGCAGGCAGTACTGCAGTCTTGTCCCCATGAGCCCTTGCATCCACTACTCCCCCCACCCCACCCGACCGCGCCGCCGCCCACCACGTCACCCCCCTCTTTTGTCTCCCTGGCCTCTCCCATGCGACATCCGCCCACCTGGCCAGCTGCCAACCACAGACATGCACACACATGCACAGACAGGCGGATACACGCTTGCCCGCGCCCCTCCCTCCCTCCCTCCCTCCCCCCTCACCTCCCTCCCACCTCTGCTCTACCGCAGCTCTGAATGCTGGACTGCTGTGTCATGCGTTTTGCCAATCAGAAGACCACCCAGTGAGATGAGGGCCTGTTTCATTTGTCTCTGCCTCCCTCGCTCTCTTGCCTTCTCCCCCTATCCTCCTCTCTTATTCTTTTCTTCACGTCCTGCAGGCTCTATCATCCTTATGCCTATCCATCCCTACTTTGTAGGATTTCAGCCAACCTCAGTTGTCTCCTCCTCTTCCTCCTCCTTTTTTTCCAAACGTGGTTGAGAGGCCGGTAGGGATCAGAAGTCCAGTGGAACATGCCCACTCCTGGACAATCCCCACAGCTCCTACCCTGGTGTGACCTGATCCGGTGTAGCCTTCCCGAGCTGATCCCCAGCGTCTGACTCTGTTGTGGACGGCTGTTTCATGACCTCGTGTGTGTGTGTGTGTGTGTGTGTGTGTGTGTGTGTGTGTGTGTGTGTGTGTGTGTGTGTGTGTGTGTGTGTGTGTGTGTGTGTGTGTGTGTGTGTGGTGTGTGTGTGTGTGTGTGTGTGTGTCCCGCAGGTGGTGCGGGTCTCCTCGGAGACGGGGGAGGGCATCCAGGAGCTGTGGGCCATGATGGAGGGCTTCAGAGACGCGGTGCTGAGCAGCGGGGAGCTGCAGGCCCGGCGGCGTGCCCAGCAGAAGGTCTGGATGTGGAGCCTGATCCAGGAGAACGTCCTGAGACACTTCCGGGAGCACCCCGCCGTGCGGCGGGAGCTCCCCCACCTGGAAGACCGCGTCACCAGGGGGGCCGTGTCCCCGGGCCTGGCCGCCGACCTGCTCCTCAAAGCCTTCTCCTCCAACATCTCCTCTTCGTCGTAGCCTTCGTCATGGGCAGCGGGACCACAATGTGTTTGGGCCGTTCCCATCAAGCGTCCCGTGATTTCAGAAGCAACACTAGAATTCAAGTGTATTTATTGTTTGTGAATTATATCAACAATGCAGTGTGGTTATTTGACACACAAGCCCAGTGGGTGTCAATTGTGATTATTATTGAGTATGTAATTTACTCAGGTGATTTCCTAATGGGTGTGTCTTTTTAACACGGTGAAAGTGCTGTGAGGAATAAAGATGAAGGCACTTTACAATGTCAGGGTCACGGCTGTAACTTTCTGGGACATGTGTTCTTCGCCCCGAGCCCTGGTGGATTTACAGTTCCCTTCCAAAGTGAGATGGTGATCTGTAACCAATGAGGGGATGGTTGACCTCAATACCTGCCCAGCAACAGAGACTTGAGACACTACATCTTTGACCTGATTTGACAGTGCGGAGAGAGAAGGAAGACTTGTTCTACACAGGGATATTTGCCCGCTGATGCCAATCCCGCTGTAACACAATGAACTGGAAAATTTGAATCTGTGGATGTGACTATTTCAATTAAATGGGACACCTAGAAAAGCTGAGTATTATAAACAGGCCATTTTGGTTTAGTCACAAACCGGTGCTCTTAAAAAGCTTTCGTGTATTAATCCAACCAAAAGGTAGTTTTCTTTTGGAGAACAATGTTTGACTGGTAGGCTAATATTGAATAAATCAGAACTGTTGACTTTGCTAGCCTCATTTTCATTTTATTTGGATTCATTGATTCTGCCTGTCTTTTTGTACTTTAATTATTATTTTTTGTTTTAGGTTTACTGGAAATGACTACAGGGCACATTCACATTTTCAACCTCGGTAGAAATATTTGGTTCTGCTACACAAGTTTATTTTGCCACCACTAGAGGTCTCCCAAATGCAATATTAATCCAGTCGTTCATTATCCTAATGGCCATTTTATTTAGAGCCAGCCACTCTCCCCATTATCCATAATCTCCAACACAGGCGATCTCTATTGTGTCCGTCCAGGCTTCATGTCACACAGAGGCCGCAACAGACGCATCTGCCAAACTCCCGTAAAAATACCTACACACACACACACACACACACACACACACACACACACACACACACACACACACACACACACACACACACACACACACACACACACACACACACACACACACACACACACAGAGAAGCACACTGGCTGCATAGGAGGGACGACGAACCCTGAATGCAGATGGATTCATTATGTCTAAGTAGCACCGTTCTCCTCCATCAAGCTGACACACACTCAGACACATTGTAAAGATCTGGCTGCGCAACGGGAACAACCAGTTCTGGCCAGTTCTTTCACACACGCACGCACGCACGCACGCACGCACACACACACACACACACACACACACACACACACACACACACACACACACACACACACACACACACACACGGAGACGTGCGCGCACGCACGCAAACGCACAACCACACACACACGCACTCCAGTGTAAACACGTATCGCTGTTTCGGGAAGATGAAGTGAAATGGACGGTGGCTTCAGCCCAGCTCCAGCACCGTCCACATGTGTTCAACATTTGGCGGGATTTCCTGAATGTAAGCAGGGGAGAGACACCAGCTCTTTGATCAGCGTCAAAGAATGTCCGTGTTTAGTTGAATGGGGTTCGCCTTTATTGACTATGCATATCTCTGTGTCAGCATTTTAGTGTTAAGAAGAGATTGGGTGTGTAGGCCTACGCTACAATACAAACCAACCATCAAATAAACAAACGACGTTCTCAAACGCCATTATTTCGCAAGTAGCCAACGTTTCCCGCCCTTGGGAAAGCCCCGTAAGGACCGGACAATGCGCCGTAAATAAACCTACGACTATTGCATAGTCAACCGTGCGACTTCGATGTCTGTTGACAGTTTTGTGTGTCGACCTATGGTGTCGGCTGACGTGTCTGGTTGGACCAGAGAGTGATGGAGGTTTTAAGACATGGGTCAATGCTTCACTGCTGCTATCCTGACCGCGTGTGTTGTGCAGTGGCTGCTCAGACATTTTTGACAGGGTGGGACCAGCTGATATTTTTTTATGGAGGGAGGCACATTTGCTTCAATAAACTGCATACAAATAATGTGTTCTATAAAAGTATAACCATAAAACATTACTGTACATTAAAATGGTAGCCTGATATCATCATAAATTAAACATTGAATCTATTACTCATGTGTTCTCATACGTCATACCTTATTTCAATTTGTGATTGAAAACTAGGTAGACAACCAAGTGATGGATTTCGCTCTCTTGCCTTCGCCCCTTAAACTTTCTTCACTTTCTGCTGGTTCTATCACCCCAAGTGATGGATTTCGCTCTCTTGCCTTCGCCCCTTAAACTTTCTTCACTTTCTGCTGGTTCTATCCCCCCCCCCCCGTCTTTTTATG
The DNA here is from genome assembly GCA_900291075.1 of Melanogrammus aeglefinus. NCBI lineage: Eukaryota > Metazoa > Chordata > Actinopteri > Gadiformes > Gadidae > Melanogrammus > Melanogrammus aeglefinus. Next base: position 48,569 of record OLKM01000103.1, read on the forward strand.
GTCCCCTCCCCAATTCCTAATTTACTCATGGTAGATATGAGCCCTCAACTTAAGCCCTCTATTTTAGTGTTAACAACCCACCATTCCTCCACTTCTGAATCTTTGACGATCACCATTTGCTCGTTTACTTTCGTACCTCCTCCCTGATGTGAAGGTAACACATCTCCTTATCACAGCATTTTATTTTTAGTTGAACCCAGGCTCCTTGTGGCGTTTACCTACTGCCCCTCAGAGGCCAGTACCAGCTATTACAACTCAATTGAACATAATTAATCACCAACTAACGCCATACAATATATTCATAAAGTGTCTCTCTATGTTCATAACGGCTTGAACAAGGTCTCCTCAACACCTGAAAAGAATAGGCTACATTAATAATACTACAGACTAGGCCTCAAAGTAACACTGAAATGTTAAATAAATAAATACATAATTTTATATACAAATATATTAACACAATATTATATTCCCACATATCTGAAAATTAACTAGAAAATAAATTTCCTACAGAAAATCCGGTGAGTGCTGAAGTGTAAAGTGAGGTTGAAAATATGTTATAATAAAGCCACATAGTTAAAATCAAGTGTGTTCAATAGTCTAAATCAGGGGTCTAAAACTCGCGGCCCAGGGCTCAATTAAGGCCCGCGGGATGATATTTTGTGGCCCCCTACTTGACATCAAAGTTTAGTTTTAGTGCGGCCAAAAACCAGTGCAGACAAAAAAAAAACAAAGGACGCTAAAATGTCACGGTTTCCACCAACCAACAAAAATGTAAAATGGTTGGAAACAAAAAGTGAAGAGTTAAACAAATAGCTATAGGTATAAAGTTTGAATACTTTTGAGATCAAATATAGAATAGCTGAGCTGTTCGGTGTGTGTGTGTGTGTGTGTGTGTGTGTGTGTGTGTGTGTGTGTGTGTGTGTGTGTGTGTGTGTGTGTGTGTGTGTGTGTGTGTGTGTGTGTGTGTGTGTGTGTGTGTGTGTGTGTGTGTGTGTGTGTGTGTGTGTGTGTGTGTGTGTGTGCATGTGTGTTACTGTAGAGCACTATATTTGGAGGAGGCCCTTCTGGGGGAGGCCTCCCTTATGGTGCATTTCCACCAAAGGGTGCGGGTCGGTTCGGTGCGGCTTGGTGGAGTAGTGAAGGTGTGGTTCGGATCAGTTCAGTTACGGCTCGCGTTTCCACCGCCGACAGTACCCTTATGGTAGGGGGGGGGTTTAAGCCGGATGGCCACAGCCGCAGCAGCTACGCTAGCATCGTGACCTCATAGCAGCCCGATAAAGTGTAACCTGCTAATAAATCCAAGGAAAAATAAGAATGCGCACAATGATCAAAGATCAACACTGTAGGATGTCCAAGAAGGACGGCAAACTTTTCTTTCTTCTTCAATAAACAAAGCTTTCGCCGTTCAGAAATACCTCGCGGATAATGTGTTTATTTGTTATTATCCCCCTGTCGAACGGAAGTGCGATTCTGTCGACCAATCAATGGGCGGCGTGAGCAGCTCAAACTTGCTGGCACCCTTTCAGGTATCTCAGGATCCCAACGGAAGAGTTTTGCAAGTTGAGCACGGTGCAATACGGTTCAGTCTGGATCACGCCCACTTGAGTGATCTGATTGACTAAAGCTAAAAAATATATATGAGTAATATTTTTCGAGCGATCTCGAAATTCTTACAACTCATTTGCTAAAAATATAGTATTTTGGCTAGGCTGTTTTTCTCTGTGCGATCTGATTGGCAGAGAGAGAAATATATATTTTCAAGTGATTGGACTGGCAAAATTCATCTGACTTGTCAAATACTTTTTCTTTTTTTAGCAAACTTATTGGCTAAAAATACAAGCCAAATCTGATTTTCAAAAAAGGAGAAATTTAGTGATTTTACTTTTCAGTGATTGGATTGGATGATTTTTTTTGTCCAAAAATTGTCAAAAAATATATAATATATATATCATAATCATAAGAGCGTCATGAGGTGTCGTTCACGAGAAAAGCATCATGAGGTGTCGTTGACGTCGCAAAATTGTTTTCCCCATAATTCCCAGTGACATGAATGCACCATGATTGGCAAAAAATAATATTTTTTCGAGCCATCTCATTTTTTCAGCAAACTCATTGGCATTTTTTGGGAGACATCTGATTGGCAAAAGATAATAAAAACAACAAGCAATCTGACTACAATTTTGGCTAAAAATATAAGCCAAATCTGATTGGCAAAAAATTCATCTTCTTTTGAGCCATCTGACTGAGCTAAATTCTTCTTTTTTTCAGCAAACTCATTGGCTAAAAATACAATACATTACACATCTGATGCAAAAAAGTTTAAAAAAAATCGAGCAATCTGCAAAATAGTAATAAAAAAAGAAAATTCCATTGGAAAAAATGTTTCCAATCTAAATTCTTTTTTTTTCAGCAAACTCATTGGCCTTTTTTTTTTTTGGGAGATATCTGATTGGCAAAAAGTCAATACTTTTTTTCGAGTGATCTGATCTTTCTCCAGCCATCTGATTTGCTAAAAATCCATTTTTTTCTGGAGCGATCCCAATGGCTGTTTTTTTCCGTGCGACATGACAAAAATATATATTAAAAATATATATAAATATATATAAAAATATATATAAATATATATTTTCGAGCCATCAGAATGACTAAATTCTTATTTTTTTCCAGCAAACACATTGGCTAAAAAAAAAAAAAAAAAATTTCAGTGATCTGATTGGCTACAAATATATTTTTTGTGCTATCTGATTGGCAATAAAATCAAGCAATATGATTAGCTGTTTTTTTACGCGCAATCTGATGGGCGAAAATTTTATTTTTTTATTTTCGAGCGATCTGATTTTGCCAGCAAACTCATTGGCTAAAAAGCTAATATTTTTTTGAGCGATCAGATTGGCTGTATTTTTTCCAGCAATCTGATTGGCAAAAAAGCAATAAAGAATTGGCCAAACATATAAGCAATATCTGATTGGCAAAAAAGTAAATAATTTCGAGCCAACTCATTGGCTAAAAATATAATTTTTTTTTTTCGAGTGATCTGATTGGCTGTTATTTTTTTCGCGCAATCTGATTTGCAATAATAATAAAAAAAATTGACTGATCAGACTGGCTAAATTCTTATTTTTCCATCAAATTCATTGGCTAAAAATACAATATTTCTTTGGAGCGATCTGATTGGCAAATTTTTTATTTTTGGGCGTTGTCATGCAATTTTACCTATATGGCTCACTGAGTTCCAAACCATGTTATAACGCTCTACTTCTGTGCAAATGTTTGACTCACATGAAAGATGCAGAGATCATTAAAGGCTGCAAAACATTTGAAAGAGGTCCAAGAAGTATTGTTTTAGTATTAATATGCTACTCGATTCTAAATACCTGGGTTTTGATTGTTGTTAAAGTTAAACCCTACCTAATGGCAATAGGATTAATTTAACACCACTCTTTTGCATTGGTTAAGTAACTATCTGATGGAAATTTGCAGCTGAATAATGGGCCATGTCTTAAATTTTAGAACTGTATATATAAAGTTCTCCTTTTACAGGATCCCCTGGACAAGGCATGCAGCCCCAAATAGGACAGGGGGTGGGGAGCAGGGTAACCATCACCACGCTCATCTGAAACTCTAAAAGCCCTGCCTTGTTTAGGTAGGGTAATTAGTTATTATTCCAGAGGGTTATTTTCTTTTCATTTCTGAGCAATTTCCCTAAAGCCGTGTTTTTTTTTTTTTTTTTCAAAAGTTAATTATTATCTCGGGTTATGTATGAGTCAGGAGCAATTTACTTTTATATGGCTGCTTCTACTTTGGTGAAAGCTAGGGAAGGCCATTTTGTTTAAAATGACTTGTTATTGTTATGGTTGGATTGAAAATCACTGACTGGTTACTCGAATTGTGTTCTCTAGCTTAATGCGTATACTGTATGTTACATTTTGATAAAGTCTGATAATGACTTACCATTAGAAATGAAACACAAATGCAGAAGGTATGCAGCTATTGCCTCTTCAGGTTTGTTGGTGTTACCAGATGCTGGAACAAACTACAGCTGTGTTTGTTACCAGAGCAGGTGTGTGGTGGAGGGGAGCTGATAGAGGAGCTGTGCTGGACAACCTGCCTAGGGAAGGTTGTCCCTTGTGGGGTAAATGACGCCCAGACTATAAAGTAATTATCACTCTCACTGCCACTTCTATGGAGTAGAGTACTGCTTCTAAACCAGCCACTCAACTCTTTCATCTATCACGATCAAAATGAGGCTGGAATCCAGATTTATTTAAACTCAATCTCCTCTGTAAATGATGATGGCTGCAAGGTCTGTTCTACTTTCACATATGTTTTAGAATGTGTGTTTTGTTTAACAAATGATGATGGGAAGTGTGTCAATTGAGGTGGGAGACCTTCATTTATACTCTTCATTTATACTTTTATTGTGACTAAATAATGCTAAGGACTACAATTAGAGTAATATCTTTATGAAGCCAAATACAAACACAAACTAATTCTGGGCATATTTTATAATATGCAATGGTTTACTTTCTGGGGTTGATGCAAAGAGAAATACACAGAACGTTTTCCCTTTTCCTGAATATAATCCTGCAATTGTCAAGTCGAGTGTTTATTAAGGAGCAAATGTAATAAAGAACACATATTTTATTAAACTACTGCTGTTCAACCTCAGACATTAGAACAAACTACCTGTGTTAGGATTTATTTAGACACACTTCCCCTCTTAATGGGAAGGCTGCAGAGTCAACTTTGTATTTATGTTATGGTTGTTTATGTTAATTATGATGGAAAATCTGAGGTGGGATACCTTTTGTTTGCCTTTCCAAGTGTGTCATTAAATGTGTTTTTCTTGTATTGTGACTAGAAAAAGCAGATAACCTGCTACCTGCTGGGACTGCAAACATATTTGGAAGGTATTAACAATATTGTTTAGAAATAATTTGTTTTGATTGTCATATATGACGATGATATTTAGTGTTGATACATTTATGATGCGCATTCATCAGTAGCATCATAAAGTAGCTCTGTGCAATTAAGCTATTGTTAAGAGTGTCCAAGTTTATTTGAGAATTTTGTATTTTAAACTTGTGCAATCTTTTTTCAAAAGAATTATAAGAATAAAACCCATCAATCAATCAGCTCTGGATGTATTTCGCTCTAGTAGGTCTGTGGACAAGGAAGGGTTCTCATTTGAATTCAAATTATTGCTTCTGTGGGCTGCAAAGTCCAGGTTTCAATATATTCTCAAATGTATAACACCTGGATAAGTTATTTGTCTTTCAGACTCTGTGGAAGACTGAGGCTATGAGAACCAGGTGTTCTCACCAGACACACTGCCGCTGTGGTTGCTGCTGGTGGATGAGCCTCGCAGGAAGGAAAATCTTGAATGTACCAAAGTATTCCTTGTAAGTTTACATAAACAGACCATAGTTACCCTAACTCTAACCCCTAACCCTAACCTTTAACCCTCACCCTGGCCTCTACCCTAACCTCCCCCTAATACTGGCCTCCTAACCTCCCCCTAACACTGGCCTCTACCCTAACACTGGCCTCTACCCTAACCTCCCCCTAACACTGGCCTCTACCCTAACACTGGCCTCTACCCTAACCTCCCCCTAACACTGGCCTCTACCCTAACCTCCCCCTAACACTGGCCTCTACCCTAACCTCCCCCTAACACTGGCCTCTACCCTAACCTCCCCCTAACCCTGGCCTCTACCCTAACACTGGCCTCTACCCTAACCTTCCCCTAACCCTGGCCTCTACCCTAACACTGGCCTCTACCCTAACCTCCCCCTAACACTGGCCTCTACCCTAACACTGGCCTCTACCCTAACCTAACCCTGGCCTCTACCCTAACACTGGCCTCTACCCTAACACTGGCCTCTACCCTAACCTCCCCCTAACACTGGCCTCTACCCTAACACTGGCCTCTACCCTAACCTAACCCTGGCCTCTACCCTAACACTGGCCTCTACCCTAACCTCCCCCTAACACTGGCTTCTACCCTAACCTAACCCTGGCCTCTACCCTAACACTGGCCTCTACCCTAACCTCCCCCTAGCACTGGCCTCTACCCTAACACTGGCCTCTACCCTAACCTCACCCTAACACTGGCCTCTACCCTAACCTCGCCCTAACCCTGGCCTCTACCCTAACACTGGCCTCTACCCTAACCTCCCCCTAACCCTGGCCTCTACCCTAACACTGGCCTCTACCCTAACCTCACCCTAACCCTGGCCTCTACCCTAACCTCCCCCTAACCCTGGCCTCTACCCTAACCTCCCCCTAACCCTGGCCTCTACCCTAACACTGGCCTCTACCCTAACCTCACCCTAACCCTGGCCTCTACCCTAACAATGGCCTCTACCCTAACCTCCCCCTAACCCTGGCCTCTACCCTAACCTCCCCCTAACCCTGGCCTCTACCCTAACCCTGGCCTCTACCCTAACCTCCTCCTAACCCTGGCCTCTACCCTAACCCTGGCCTCTACCCTAACCTCACCCTAACACTGGCCTCTACCCTAACCTCCCCCTAACCCTGGCCTCTACCCTAACACTGGCCTCTACCCTAACCTCACCCTAACCCTGGCCTCTAACACTGGCCTCTACCCTAACCTCACCCTAACACTGGCCTCTACCCTAACCTCACCCTAACTCTGGCCTCTACCCTAACCCTGGCCTCTACCCTAACCTCACCCTAACACTGGCCTCTACCCTAACCTCACCCTAACCCTGGCCTCTACCCTAACATTGATCACCACCCTCCTCTCAAATGTAACCTTAACCTCCCCTAACCTACCCTAACCTCTGGCTATACCCACAATGTGTGTGTGTGTGTGTGTGTGTGTGTGTGTGTGTGTGTGTGTGTGTGTGTGTGTGTGTGTGTGTGTGTGTGTGTGTGTGTGTGTTTGTGTGTGTGTGTTCCTTCAGGATGGCTGCCAGACAAACATGGGGACCTCAAGCGCTAATGGAGGCGGAGCGTAAAGAAAGATAATGGTTTGCCTGCGTGGCCCAGCAAAGGGAACTGCCTGTAGAGTGCATTTACGTGCCCATGTACTGTGTTATAATAATTATATTTAATTATATATTTAACATTTAATATATAAAGGGCTTTTCATTTGAGTGCTGCACAAGGCTGAAAGAAAATGCAGGTAGCAGAAAAACAAACCCTTACTAAAAATACACTGAATCCTTTTCTATAAAAAAAGGTCTTTAGGCCGTTTCTTTAATAGTCTGTGATGTGCTCACATGCTCTAAAATGACCCGACCACACAATTAGGGCATGTAGAGGAGTAGTCTCCTGCACTAGGATACAACACTGTCAATAATCTCTTCTTATTGTTTATCTTCAGAGGCTTCTTGTCTTGTGAACTATTTAACCTGCTGAAGTCTGGGGTGTCGGTCAGACTGCCCCGGGAAGTCGTGTGTGTGTGTGTGTGTGTGTGTGTGTGTGTGTGTGTGTGTGTGTGTGTGTGTGTGTGTGTGTGTGTGTGTGTGTGTGTGTGTGTGTGTGTGTGTGTGTGTGTGTGTGTGTGTGTATGAGCTTCATTACCCACCTGTGGAGAGGCTACTCCCACAACAGAATCTGTGTAGTACACACGCACCCACACGCACACACACGCACCCGCACTCACACTCTGCAGTGGTGTGTAATTCACTGGGAGGCCCATGGGCCAAGGCTTCCTCCACAGCAACGACTCCACCAGCGGCTCGCCGGCAGTAATTGGACCTCAGAAGTGATTGGGGAACTTGATTGACCCCTGGTAATGGATTTGAGTGAATAATTATTTGTAGTTATGGTTGGAAGATGGAATCGAGGAGGGAGAGAGAGAGACCAATTCCACCGGTGTGACTCACCCCACCGCCAGAGCAGACCGCTGCCCGCGCCGCGGCCAATTAATGCAATCCAGCTGCTGTGAGTCACCGCGTGCCGAGCCTGATCAAAAGCACGCCGGGGTCCGGCCCTGAAACACGGGTTATCTCCCTCCTGGCTTCAACCTTATTCCAACAGGGCTCTGGCCACCTGCTGCTCCCCCCCCCCCCCCCCCCCCCCCCCACACACACACACACACACCAGGCGCCGAGGTGTTAAAAAACCAACCAACAGAAAACCAACAGGAAACCCACTCCGTTGTCAGTATTAGAAATGAGGTGGATAATGTCTTCGTTAGTGCTTAACGTCCTGCGGCGAGGCTGAGCGCGGCTGGCGGGGCCCGCCATGTTAATGAGAGACCCCAAGATGGCGGCCAGCGCCACCTCGGGACACCAAATGCAATCACTCCTAATCCAGCGCTTTAATTGCTGGCTTTGCGTGCAGCCAGAGTGAATTCATCTGGCGAGAGAGGTCTGCAGGCGAAGTTGTTCCACCTTGGAAATGCGGTGAGAAAAATCAGACGGCTCGGAGAGAGTTCTCGTGTGTTTTAGCGAAGTATGCTAATTCACGTGGTGTTGTTGCTCGAGGGGGAGGAAGGCGGGAGTTTCCTTTTCTTGCGTGCGCCTGTGTGTGTGAGTGTGCGTGTGTGTGTCGACCAAATGTTGTCAGTCAGTATGAAGAGATGTTTTTCTTTCTCCACCGGCGCTGTGTTTGATCTTCTGGCTCTCATTCTGTGCCCCAGATTAGAGCGAACCCTTCATGCTCCTAATGATTCCTCTTCCCTTTCTGCTCTTTCAATCTTAATTTGACAACCTTTTATGTTAGGTTCCTCTATTTTCCTTAATGCTTGCTGTCTTGTGTGTTTTAAATACAGGTCTTTAATAGGCTGGGTCTTATATTCCTCGCTCGGTCCAGTGTTTTTAGTGTTAAGATACAAAAACATTATTTAATTTACAGATTTCCAAGACTAAAAGTCAATCCATAACCCAAGCTCGGGGATATTATTTCCGGCTCTTGGTTTCACATTTCCATCCATCTGGTTCTCCATGCCGTTAACGGTCTAAATGCTTGTGTGTTTTGTGAGGACCATGGGGCAGTAATGGGCTGACTGTGTTTGTAAGGTCCGCCGTGGTGTGTTGGGAAGGTCCGGGGGCCAGTAATGAGTGCAGTCATCCGCTGCCCGACCCTACAAGCACTGGCCACCCAGGACAAGATGGCAGCGCCCCGGTAGTCGATCAGTGGTTGTTGTTAGCCTGGCATGTTCCTGGCTCCCTGTCCACTTCCAGGGCACCGGCCCCCACACCGTCCCGCCATTGCCGGGGCCCCGGGTTGGTCACGCCAGGTTGACATTTCGGGGAGCCCTGCCAGCAACACCGCGGCACATTGTGGTCCTGCTGGACCTTGGGTGTGGGAGTGAGCGCTTCAACCCTGGGCAGATGGGCCGCGTCCGGAGCCAACTGCTCTGGAGCGCACCGTACCTCTGTCCTGGCAACCACCCGGGCTGCCAGACCTCTCCCTGGCAACGAGAACACAGACAGGTGTCTGCCCCGGAACAGCCAACTTTCTGTGAGGGTAATATATATACATTTAAAATACATATGAGAGAGAGAGAGAGAGAGAGAGAGAGAGAGAGAGAGAGAGAGAGAGAGAGAGAGAGAGAGAGAGAGAGAGAGAGAGAGAGAGAGAGAGAGAGAGAGAGAGAGAGAGAGAGAGAGAGAGAGAGAGAGGAGAGAGAGAGAGAGAGAGAGAGAGAGAGAGAGAGAGAAGAGAGAGAGAGAGAGAGAGAGAGAGAGAGAGAGAGAGAGAGAGAGAGAGAGAGAGAGAGAGACACGAAATCACTTTTTTAATCAGGGGGATTTTTTTAAACCATCAAGAAAAAATGAAAACATATATATAATATTGATAGACCTAAATTACAGGGATGAAAACTTGTATTATTTCTACATCTTTTGCATAACGCAAGAAATTATGATGCTAATGGTTTTGGTTCATTTAAGCTGTTCATACAGTGTTGCAATATCTGTATAATGTAATAAAGTACACCAAGTAATTATTTACACTGCTCTGACTTTCTATGCTGAATCTTACAAGAGGATTAGATATTTTACTTCTGATTCCAGCAGATGGTGCCAAATCACGTAAGCCGTTTATATCCATGTTTCACTCACTCGCTCACTCACTCACTCACTCACTCACTCACTCACTCACTCACTCACTCACTCACTCACTCACTCACTCACTCACTCACTCACTCACTCACTCACTCACTCACTCACTCACTCACTCACTCACTCACTCACTCACTCACTCACTCACTCACTCACTCACTCACTCACTCACTCACTCTCTAACTATCTTTCTCACTCACTCACTCTCACTATCTCAATTACTCACTCATTCACTCATACCTGCAACACATACCCACGCTCACCATTATCAGGAAAAAGAAACAACAAACTGGAAAAGATTCAGAAAAGAGGTGTGTGTGTGTGTGTGTGTGTGTGTGTGTGTGTGTGTGTGTGTGTGTGTGTGTGTGTGTGTGTGTGTGTGTGTGTGTGTGTGTGTGTGTGTGTGTGTGTTCAGAGATCAAGAGAGACATCATCAATCACCTTGACCCCAAGCATCACAATTACAAACAGAGAGGAAGGAAGAGAGGAAGATGAAGGGAGAGAGGAAGATGAAGGGAGAGAGGAAGAGGGCGGAAGAGAGACGGGGACAGAGAAACAAATGAGAGAGTGAGTGAGAGCCACGGCAGTGTTAGGAGACATCTCTATTTCATACTTTTATTCAAGGTTTCGTACCAAACTGGCATCTCACCGAGCGTGGCATTCCTTTCAGAATGGCAGAGTTCAGGGATGGCTGTTTTCTTTTACTTACAGGTGACTGCAAAGAAAGAAAAGGTTTGGCGTTAACAATATTTAGTTGAATAAATGAAGTGTGGTGAGTGTTAGATGCCGTGTGTTTCAGTTCAACAGATGTCCTCTCCCTTGCTCCTGTAGATATATATTTAATAGAACATACTTTTTCAGAAGCCATCATTTGATTCATTCACATCATTCACTGCAAAGCATGACGCTCACTCATTAGGCCTTTGTGGAAAAGGGTTTTTCCTCAGTCCCTCGGCTGCATCCTCAATCTCCCGTATAGTTCAACACATCCAGGTTAAAGTCACCAGGAGGAGACGAATGGAGGGGGAAGGAGATTCATAAAGCAGACGTGGATGGATGTGGTCTCACTTAATTTGCTTGACCCACTCTCCTCTCAAATGAGGATGGATGGAGGGATTCCTCACGTCCTGATTGGAAGACGGATGGCCACGTATTCATGGCCTGATAATTGATTGAAGACAGGAATTCAGTTAGGACTAATTAAGGAAATCATTAAGAGCTCAAGATAATTAGGAAGAACTAACGGGGGGGGGGGGGGGTTGTAAGCGATACTTTGTCGTGAAAAAGAAACAATCTTCTTCCTCTTCACGTATAGAGGCTCGTAGCGGAGATTCAAATCAATAACATAAGTGGGTCTGATGTTACACGGAGAGAGGTGAGGTGGATTTCACAAATGTGGTGTCTTTTTTGTTGTGGTTTATATCAGCGTTTCTCAAATGGTGGGTCTGGCGCCCCAAGGGGCACGTTACGGCACCACCGGGGGCTCCACTTTAGACATTCTGTAAATATGAACTCAATTATAATAGTACGGGGCAATGCAGTTTTTGGGATTCCCACTGAATTTTAATTATTTACATCAATCTTTGTCAAGGTTCACATTTACGCTGCCAGACAAAACGATATTTAATATTAGAATTTCTCTGGTCCTAAAAACGGTATTGCACAAGCAAGGGGGTATTCCCCTCATAGAATATTCTTGTCCGGGGCGGGGGGTAGGGGGTGGCGGGGGGTACACTTGTGACTGTATGACAACCACTGGTATAAATAATCGAATTTGTATAAACAAACAATGTATTTTATTGTGTTTCTCTTGCATATCGTCTCCAAACCAAACACTGTTTTGAGTCAGGCTCCGTGGCTCAGTATGGAACACTAGGAGTCGGTTTGTTTTTTGGCCTGGTGCCTCTGGACTTCTCCGGAGCAGCCGGATGCTCCATAAATCTGCCTACCTCAGCTCTCTGAAGACCTGAGTCGCCGAATCCATGGCCTCTTACCTCCCAACAACCCACGTTCACCTATGGGCCTTATTCATCACCTGGCGGCCATAACATGCATTTGCTTCTCCCACACGGATGCCGTTTAGAACCAAGATGGCCACGAGGTAAACACGGCCTATTGAGCCACGCAGTCCTTATGTCTTCGGGATTTAAACTTTTTATATTTAAAGTATGCAGCCCAGCATCGTTACCAATTGTTGCCATGGTAACAAAAAACAATGCTTCCCTCCTCTTCAGCCCACCACCATATACAGTACACTTGACGCTCGTGGAAATAGGACTCGTACACACCACACCAGTCCCCCCCCCCCCGGCTACCCACCCAAAGGCCTTGTGGATAATCCCGCCTCCTCTGGCCAACCCCCGCCCACCCTACCTCCCCTCCTTGTCCCCTGCAGTGTCGCCTGAATCCGATTGCTGCTCCCCAGCCCCTGCCGAGTGGCGTCTCACCCCGAAGAGTGCGGAGTGGGCACGGCGGGGGGTCCGGGCGGGGTGGGCTGCCAGCGCGGACATGGCCCGCGGGCTTGGCATCGTTTGCCATGCATGTAAATACAAGCCCCGCCATGTGTGTCCAATCCGGTCTGGCGAATGAGTGATACGCCCCGGGGGGAGAGGGGGGGGGGGGCGGGGAGGAGGTGGGAGGGATGCAGATCACCTCCCTAGCCCCCCCCCCCTCCCCTCCCCTCCGCCTGCTGAGGTATAGTTCAGAGCAACACTGGCTGAGTGAAAAGAAGTAACCTTGAATGCCTTGTTTCACGATTAAAAAAGAAAAGGAATAGCAGATGTATCTATGGGTGTTCAGCGAGGACCGCCCATACGATTCCCGTCTCACCGTATTCCGACAGTAACCGGAGATCCCGCAGGATTCATACAAGCTGGTCGGCTAAATGAACTCCAACGACTTTATTCATTAAAGCTCCCATCCCTGCCTTCTATTGCTCTGACAAATGATGAATGGATCCTGGAGTCGGGGGAAAAAAAAGCAGCTACGTTCTCGGGCCCCATGTCAAATCGATTACAGAGCTCATTTTCTCCCCCTTCTGTTGTTATTTATTTATTTATCTATTTTTGTTTATTGCTTTCCCTCACCCCCTGCGGACTCTCAAGTCTCCTGCTGGGTGGGGGTGACGGGGGGGGGGGGGCGCTGGTGCGGGTTGGGGGTATTCTTGAGGACAGGGGTCTGCAAACATTCAGACCCTGGTTGTGCTTGCCTTTGTGGCGGGACTGTGAGGGGGGGGATCTGTCTTCACTTAGCCTAACAGAGCCTACTCCTCCGCAGCCTTAAATGCCCTTTAGAGGACACGGGAGGGGGAGGGGGGAGGAGAGAGGAGGGAGGAGGTGCTACGAGTCATCGCTGCTGCAAAGGGGACACAGAGGTGGGTGGGTGGCTGGGAGGGGAGGAGCCAGCGAGTCAGAGGGAAGGGGGGGGGGGGGGGGGCAGGTTAGGGAAAAACTTGAGGCGCATACGCAGTGATCGAGGGAGGACGAAAGACTGGAGGGAGGGAGAAAGTTAACACAAGGAGAGGAAATCGAGGAGGGGTTAGGGGGAGAGGGGAGGAGCCATAGGTGGAGGGCAGGGGGGGATGGGAGGGGGGGGAGGTGAGGTAATACGAGTCAGGGGGGTGAGGGACAACAGAACGAAAACAGGAGTGAAGTGCAATCATTGAGGAACGTGGAGGAAAAACAAAGTGCAAAGGGGGAACGCACTGGGTCAGTGGCGTTGTGAAGGGTGCATTCAGAGAAACGGCACACTGGGGAGAGTGAGGAGGGACGCACAGACAGACAGGCAGGGGGAGAGACACACAGACAGGATAGACAGGGAGACGCAGAAGGATAGGGACGGACAGCCAGAGAGAGGCAGGCAGATGAGATAGAGACAGACAGTGAAAGAGAGATATACAGACAGAGGCAGGCGGAGCAGAGAGAGACAGACAGTGAAACAAAGAGAGATATACAGACAGAGGCAGGCGGAGGAGAGAGACAGACAGTGAAAAAGAGATACACAGAGGTGAGAGAGACAGTGAGTGAAAGAGAGAGATACAGACAGAAGCAGGCAGAGCAGAGAGAGAGACGACAGTGAAATAGAAAGACATACAGACAGAGGACAGAGAGACAGACAGTGAAAGAGATGGATATACAGACAGAGGCAGGCAGAGGACAGAGAGACAGACAGTGAAAGGGAGATATACAGAGGAGAGAGACAGACAGTGAAAGAGATAGATATACAGATAGAGGCAGGCAGAGGACAGAGAGGCAGACAGTGAAAGAGAGATACACAGATGTGAGAGAGACAGTGAGTGAAAGAGAGAGATACAGACGGAGGCAGGCAGAGCAGAGAGAGAGACGACAGTGAAATAGAGAGACATACAGACAGAGGCCGAGGAGAGAGAGACAGACAGTGAAAGAGATAGATACACAGACAGAGGCTGGCAGAGGAGAGATAGACAATGAAAGAGAGGGATACAGACGGAGGCAGGCAGAGCAGAGAGAGAGACCGACAGTGAAATAGAGAGAGATATACAGACAGAGGCAGAGGAGAGAGAGACAGACTGTGAAAGAGAGAGATACTGGCATAGGAGAGAGAGACAGACAGTGAAGGAGAGATATACAGACAGAGGCAGGATGATGAGAGAGAGACAGAGAGCGGAAGAGAGATACACAGACAGAGGCAGGCAGAGGAGAGAGAGGGACTGAGGGAGAGACAGTGAGAGAGAGATAGACCGATAGAGATAGGCAGAGGCCAGGCAGCTGGGGCGCTCCCACGGACTCTCACACTTCTGTCTAAGCAGCTTTCCTCTCTGGGCGAGGTCACGCCGGGTCGCGGCGGGATTACACTTTTGGCAAACAAGCGGGAGCTGCTTCTCGCGGCGCGCGACTCCCCCATGGCTCGCGGCCGCCGTAATAAAGCCAAGACCGCTCTGAACCTACAAACAAAAAGCTAACACGCTATCGATCGACAGCAGCCGACTTTGGCGAGGTGGTGTCGGGAAAGGTCGGCGTTGTGCAGACGGCGTTGGTGGAGGTGAAGGGCTATTATTGGGATGAAGGAAAACTCCGGAAGCCTTTTGTTTTTTTTTGGTGTGTGTGTCGCAGAAATTCAACGCTTGAACCTTGCTGGGGGCCCCCGGAAAAAACTCGGGGATTGGAGAGATTTGTTTGTCTTTTTCTTCTGCAATACCGTTATATCCAGTCTGAGTCTCCTGATCACATGGCCTCCTCAATTAGGATTCAAATTCCTTTAAATCAATAGTCTGCCTCCCCCCCCAAACAAGAGGAGGCCTCCCAGGGGCCAGGGGGTCAGCCGAGAGAGGAGCCTCTGTACTTAATTAAGCAGATTTAATGATTTGTTAATGTGGAGGCAGGAACAGGTGGGACTACGGGGGTTCTGCTGCAGAACGCTGTGGAGCTTAAGATGGGTGTCGAAGCTCGACAGAGATCCACCCACTGGATGGTGGTATCTCAAGGAGTGTGGAGGGCTTTGGGGAAGGGGTTTAACATGAGAGAAGGGTTTATGTATATGTGGAGTGTATGTGATGGCGAAGCTTCATCGGCCAACATTAAATAGATAAGGGGGGAAAGACGAAGAAAACTGAAAGAAAAGGAGGCGATGAAAAGAGGGGAGAGAGAAAGAGATGAGGAACACATACAAAAAGAAGGACAGAAGAGATGGAGAAAAAGACGCCTGAGGAAGGAGAGAGGGATGAATAAAAGAGAGGGGTGTGTGTGCCTGGGAGGACTCAGCCCTACCACAGAGTGCGGTGAGGCCGGCCGTGCTAAAGAAGAGCTCCAGAAGCAAGGTGCTCCGTAGCTCGCAGGCTAACAGTGATAAATGAGTCCCTTAATGTCGGCAAACACTTTATCTCTGATTCATCTGTTTTCATTAGGCAGGGCCAACCTTTGGCTGGGCGGGAACGTGCCGTAACTTTCATTACCACAACACGGAACGGAGAGAGAGAGGGACCTCCCATCGCTCTCTGGCTGAAAAAATAAAATAGATTAGCTGCAAGCCATGGCCGGCACTATTCCTTACGGGGAATATGATGGCGTTCAGCTGGTGGTAAATTAGAAAACATAGGTCTCAAAATCCCATAAACGTGTCCCTATGCGTAAAAGACAATAGGACTACAAGCTAAAGCTAGCCAGGGAGCTAGCAGGCGAGATGTGAAAGCTTTAGAGCTTGGACTGATATTTAACTCCATTTAGAGCTTGGACTGATGTTTAACTCACTTTAGAGCTTGGATTGATATTAAACTCCCTTTAGAGTTTGGAATGATATTAAACTCCCTTTAGAGCTTTAGAGTTTGGATTGATATTAAACTCCCTTTAGAGTTTGGACTGATAACTAACTCACTATAGAGCTTTCGAATTTGGATTGATATTTAACTCTCTAATAAACTTTAGAGCTTGGACTGATGTTCAACACATTGAAATGAATGAGTCAGCCAAGGTTCCCCTCCATGATCCAGGGGGAACAAACATCTCTCATGGCATAAGAACATATATAACAATAATAACACGGAGAGCAGATATCTGATGTAAGCTTTACTTTCAAATCCTGTTACATTTAGATCTGGCAATTTGAACATAAAATAATGCCAAATGAAAACAAATACAAAAAAAAACCCAAATAAGTACAAATGATCTATTTACCAGTTATCATCACAAACAACCCTGTACAGCCCTACCAATGGAGTAATACAAAAGAAAAGCTTTATACAGCACATACCAATGTCTTTTTACCCAGTGCCAAAAGATAATGACAATGATAATCGAGCCAGTTCTAATTTGTAAAATACAGCCAAACTTAAAGCTAAATGATTGTAGACTGTGCGGTGGAGTACTAAAAAAAGCAAAACTAAATGCAACCAAGGAAATTAGTTGAGACTTCAAAGCCATGAAGTGGTAAAAAAACAGAGCGAAAGAAAGAGGGAGATGGAAGGAGCGAGAGAGAGCAATCATACTAGGGGTGCCAAAAGGTAGTTACAATTCAACTCCCCAACCCCCCCCAACAGATCTGTGTCAGTCGGCTGTGTACACTCACACAGAACAGAGGATAAGCGCTGAGAAATACTGTCTCTTTAAGAAGGACCAAGCCCTGTTACCGTTTTTTCGGATATTAAACTCGAAATTGTG
Source organism: Melanogrammus aeglefinus (assembly GCA_900291075.1). Taxonomy (NCBI): domain Eukaryota; kingdom Metazoa; phylum Chordata; class Actinopteri; order Gadiformes; family Gadidae; genus Melanogrammus; species Melanogrammus aeglefinus. The sequence goes on from OLKM01000103.1 coordinate 65,739, forward strand.
GGAGGGGGAGGGGAGAGGAGAAGTGCAGCCATTTTGATTACATAGCGATTACGCAGTATTAAAAAGAAGGCAGATGATTAAAAAGTGTCAAAGTGGACACATCATTTTTTTCTCCCCCACCACTCACCCACTCTCCTCTTATCTTCTTTCTTTTGTGGACCCTGATAATTAGTTTGACTCATTCACAGAAGCCCTCCGATCCACCAAGTGGCACTAGAGTACAAAAGATAGCGCAGATCTCAAATTAATCAGGGACGAGTAAGCAAATGTATTGGAGGGAAAGAAAGAGAGGAAGAGTGAGAGGTCACTAGAACCGATGACACTAGCTTGGGGGGGCGGGGGGGACACACTAGCTTGGAGGGGGGGGGGGGGGGGACACACAAGGCCATGATGGATTCCATCCTAAAATCATGTCCCGTTAAAAAAGGGAAATGAACAATTATCATTTTGGTCTTGACGAATGCGCATCCTCTGTCCGATCAACAGTTTTGACATGATTGATGTAGAAAAATAAAGACAATCAACGATGAATCATTAGAAAAAAGTTATTAAAAAGAGCAACAATAAGGTGATGAAAAAAAAATCCCTTTACATTTATATAAAGAAACCATTTTGGCTTGAAGACCACTTGGGAACATGAGCAATGTCTGTCATGGGTAAAGCAAAAAAAAAAAAAAAGTTTGTACTATGTTTCCCTATATCATATACACTTCTTATTCAGCACAGTCCATTTGTATTGATAAATACATATTCTCATAATCAAAAGTGCAGCACTGTGCAAAGTTGGCGATAACAATTTAGCCTGGGACTGTTCGCTTCCCAGGGAGAGCTTGACCTCCACTGTCTAATTCATGCAATTTGTATTCATTTGTGTTCGCCAATTTCATAAAGACGGACCATTGCTCCACCAGAAATGCCTACGGACAAAACTCTCTCAAGCCATTTTAACAGAAAACATTTCAAGATTGCCATCCATTACATATTCCGGTGGCTTGTTTTACTCTAATGTTGCACTTTAAAAAGGAAGATAGAGGGCCTAAGTGCTTTTGCCTTGAAAGGTAACCAAGTTAAGTGCAATTAAAACTCAAAGGAGGAGGTGAGGAGGAGCGGGGATTCGAATGCGGTACCATGTCTGTCCGGGCCTATAAATGAAGCCATTCAACACAATTCTGTACAAGTTACAATGGCTTGCTTCTTCATGGCACATACAGGTGCCTTTCTCCAAAAATGTTGGGTTATTTTTTTTTCTTCTTATTTTCAATGTTAGTATATAAAATATGAAAACATAACACGTAAAAGGCTCAGTTAAAAAGAAAAGAAAATTAAAAAGACAAAATGACATTGAAGGCCACCACTTCACTCTTGAAACAGAACGCCTCCCTGCTACACCTCTTTCTCATGTACATAAACGACAGAAAAAAAAAATACATTCATTCAAGTCATTTTGGAACAGTTCTTTTTTTTTCCTTACACAAAATTACAAAAACCTCCAAAAAGCACCATTGAATCGGCCTGTGGTGACTGGGAGCGCTGGGCAGTTAGCTAGCTAGCTTGCCCTCGGCTTGTCACCTCCACAAAACAATTATCCATATATGTCATTAAAGTATACGTGCGCAATACATAGATTTGCACACCATGCTAGACTGATATCCACCTGCTCTCAGTAATATGTGAAAAAAGTTGTTTTCTTTTGTTGGCTTTTCATACTTTGAGTTTAATACCTTCGCAGGTCATACTAAAAAAGAACATGCCAATTCGGTTTGATTGATTTTAACACTATCAAATGTAGTTCCTAGTTGACAAGTCATATCACTAAGTTTGCCCTATTTTTAACTGTAAATTGGACTTGTTTACTTGACTTCTGGGTCCATCAAAGCGTTTGAAAACTAAAGTACACAATCTTCTAAGAAGCAGCTGTTCCACCTTATTTGCATGGAAAGTCTCTGAAATAAACATAAAAACTAGGACAGACGATCATCTAAAATGTAAAGAAATGTATACGACCAGCCAATCATACTGAGACAGAGGAGATATCAGGCAGCAACTATGCATATGGTTTGACCATTATACAAAAAATCAACAGAAATCAAAGCATTGGGGAATAGGGGGCGGAGCTACAAAACTATGTACAAAATTGATAAATAAGGAAGTGCGTGGTTTGAGGCGTTGCTTTGGAAACGAGCCTTTTACAAAGAAAAAGCTTTCCGTTTCATTGGTTCCCGTCAACGGTGCGCCCCGCTAACAGTTCACGATATTTCGTTATCAGCTCTCTACTGACGACAAAGCTAGCTGAAACACGGAGACAGGCATGCTATTTTGATGCATTAGAGCAATAGACAAAAAAGAAACCGCACTGGATCTGTAGCACTTGCAAATGTTGTTTCTTCTTTTTCCAACTTTTAAGTTTTTGTAAAACAACGAAAAGAAAAAACATCTACCAAAAAAACGAGATACTCTTTCTCGGGTAATAAAGTCGGTCCGAGTCATTCAGAAGTTGAAAAGACAACAGGAGGAGTAGTAGTAGTAGTTATATTTCAATCGTAGAACTAATAAGAAAAGCAGCTTTTTTTAATATAAATGCATTTTTTTTGAGCACATACAGCTTTTTTCTCTCTCTCATAAATGTTTCTCTTTTTCTGTCTTTCCTTGTATCAGTTTGTTTGTTTTAGTTTGTCTGCCTGGTCCAGCTTATTTTGCTGGTCTGATTGGAAAAAAAACAAGTCCCTGCCATGGCAGTCAGTTAGGGGTCATTCACACCACGCTGTCTGAGGGGGAGCCAGGGGAAGTCCGGGAGGGGAACCAGGGCAGGAGCTGCAGGTCAGACGGTCTTGGCCCGCTCCCCGAGGCCCAGGTAGGCCAGGAAGGAGTGTTTCTGGGAGGCGGGGCTCTGTGGGGAGCGCGATGGCGGCACAGAGGAGGAGGAGGAGGAGGAGGTGGTGTAGGAGGAGGAGGAGGAGAAGAGGAGGGGCAGCGACCTGGCATGGAATGTGAGGCGGCGGCTGTTCTGGGTGAACAGGGTGGTGAGGGGGATCAGGTAGGCGCGGTCGCAGTTCCTGTACTGCTCAAACCCCGGCTGGGAGGAGGAGGGGAAGAGGAGGGAGGAGGGGGGGGCGCCGGGGCTGTGGGCGGCCGGGCCTCGGCCCGAGGTGGCGGGGCCGTGGGGGCCGGCGGGGAGCGGGTGCGCCGTCGGGTGGTGGTGTGGGTGGTGCGGCCTGCCCAGCGTCAGAGACAGTGCCACGGACTGCAGGGCCTGGGAGGCGGTCAGGCTGGACAGTGGGCTGCTGCTCCCGCTGCCCCCGCTGCTGCCGCCGCCCCCCCCGCCGCCGCCCCCGAAGAGGAGCGCCTCGTGGCTCCGCCGCTTGGACGCCGGCCCTCCGCCGAGCGACGTCCCCTCCAGGGGCTGCCCCGTCTCCCCCCCGGGCCCCCGGCCCCCCCCCCTCCTCCTCGTCCTCGTCCTCCCCTCCCCCCCCCGCTCCCCCTCCGGCCTGGTGCTTCTTGAGGTGGCGGCTGAACACGAAGGGGTGCGTGGTGGAGAAGGGGCACTCCCCGCAGCCGAAGGTCTGGCGCGGCGCGTGCTTCAGCTTCTTGTGCAGGTTGAGGTTGTCCTTGCGCTTGCAGCTGTAGGCGCAGCGGTCGCAGTGGAAGGGCCGCTCGCCCGTGTGCACGCGCACATGCTCGATGAGCTTGTTGGCCGTCTTGGAGAGGTAGCCGCAGCGCTCGCACCGGTAGTGGTTGCCCAGGCGGTGGGCGCGCACGTGGGCGTCCAGCGAGGCCTGGTCGGCCCACAGGGCCTGGCAGATGCGGCAGCGGTACTCCACCTTGCAGTGAGTCTTCAGGTGGCACTCCATGGCTGCTGGGCGACTGGTGGAGTAGATGCAGAGGGGGCACCTGCAGGAGGGGGAGGGGGGGGGGGGGGGGCGGGGGGGCACGGGGTCGGATGGGAATGAGAAAGGGCAGGGAGGGGAGAGAGGGGAGGGATGCGGAGGGAGAGGAAGAGGGGGGAGGGAAGGAGGGAGGAAGGGAGGGAAGGGAGAGGGGGTGGAATGGGAGGTGGGCAGAGGTATGGAGGGAGGTAGGGAGGACAACACAACAGCAGAAAACATTTAACGTGAGGGGGGTGTGGCGGTCACAAGCAGAATCAATTCACACCGTGGGAGATTGAAATTTAAAGACACAGCGGGATGAAGAGGAGGAAGACGAGGAGGAGGCAGGTGAGGGAACCGTTATGCGCAATGTGTACAAATGCTGTTTGGTTTAACAAGGCAAATGGTGTGTGTGTGTGTGTGTGTGTGTGCGTGCGTGTGTGTGTGTGTGTGTGTGTGTGTGTGTGTGTGTGTGTGTGTGTGTGTGTGCGTGTGCGTGTGTGTGGTTATGTGCGGCGTCTTTAGACGTGCGTGGAGATGACATGGGGTTTGTGCGTGTGGGGACGACGGGCTGAGGGGGAGGGGGAGATGGGAGCAGTGGGACATGGAAGGAGGAAATGATGAAAAAATGGAGTGGCACTTACATTTAAATAGCACCTTTCATCTGCTCTGGGCCCCAAAGCGCTTCACAAACCCTGCAGAACAGAATCACCTCAGAAAAACCTCAGATGGACAAGGCCCTCTCTCCCCTGTCTACACACGGACAGCACAACCGGCCGTCTGTTCATCTACTGAAACAAGCTAGATCGCAAAATCAGAGCTGATCATCGTATGGTTCCATCAGGGCTGATGAAGAAGTATATTGTGTATATTAAGTTCATACAGTACACCAGTCTGCTCTCTGCTCTTCTCTGCCTTTCCTTTAACAGAAAAGGCCGGTGTTTAATGATGACCTCTGCATGGCTATGCAAATGTCATTGCCATGAAATGGCGCTTTCTTTATATTTTTATTTTGGAGAACCTATGCATATATATGCTTCAATTACTTAACTGAGCACAATATTTATGTTTAAGCAACTTCCTCCTTTTTGAATAATTTAGATTACAATATAAATCAACACTGGCGTTAGTGACAGTTACTGGACTATAAAAATCCTTTATAAATACTTTATAGGAGTGCTATTATGCTTCAAAGGGGCTGCTTTCAATAGCCTGCTGGCTTCACATAGCTCTCTGGGCTGTGTCTAATAAAAAAAACTACAATTCCCACACATTTAAAGGAGTCTGAGACACCCTGGAACCACGGATGACTACATAGAAACACGATGTAAAACAGTTATTTGCTCATGACAAGGTGAAGCGATATCCATAATGACAATCAATGGCTGCACATGCAAACACCGTTGTGATGGCAACAAACAAAGCAACAGACAATGAATGCCGTCGTGTCGGTTGGAATGCATCGGGGTTTCGCCGAAGGACATACATTTGGGGGATACAACTGAATGGGGTACATTATAATGGATCAGTTACATTATAAAAAGACATGGTTACTGTATGCTGTGGCGGACTCTAAAGTCGATATAAAACGTCTACACGCCCTTTTAAATGTTTTAGCTTTTATTGCCTCGAGGCCTGATACCCATTAAAATGTAGGATTTTTTTTATTATACATAAAGCAGCAAAAGCGAGGTTAAGAGCTCTGAGATCTCTGGGTCAAGCGCTTCTTATACAGTAAGTCCCATTCTGATGAAGGGTTTCGATTAGGTGAAGGCCATGGTATACATAGCCTTAATATGTACCCTTGTGAGGGCCATACTCAAAACGAGAGGGGAAACGGACTGCCTCGTCTAGATTTGAACGTATAACAGGGAATAGACCGTCTCTTTATAGCTATTCATGCTTCAGTCGTTCCTACATTATCTACTTACTATTCAGTCATTTATCGACTTTTTTAGTCAGTTATGTAATTTGATCTGATTCCAATTACACGTATGAACAGGTAGGGGTAAGGCCCTCGGAAATTGGGGTTTTAAACCAGGACCCTGAGCTGGGAGTCAATCCTCTTAATCGCCAGTGTACCCTGCAAGTCATTATGGAAGAAGGAGGCTTCAACAGCATGTATGAGATCAGGCCCAACGCCTAGGACCTGGCCATTTTGAACAAAAGACAATAATGATATTACGTCAAACTTATTTTAGCCAAGGTGACCCTCTGCTTCTGGTGAGAACATACACGTCACTCTCGTGTTATAGAGTTGTAACTTCAGCTTTGGTTAACACAGCGATGAGAAAACCTGAACAGATTTGACTGGTCCTCGTTTTAAAAACAAGCAAGCAAAGTAAAGTAATGAATCCTTTTGTCACGGCGAGAGAAAGATAACCCTCCAACTGGGTTTCCACAGCCGGCTTTAACAGCCACTCTAGGACTGTAGGTTTGAATGTTAACGATACGCAGTGTGCGCTTTATGTTTACACGACGGGCTGGGAATGTCTTTAAATATGTTACGCTAAAGTGGAGCCTCCTGTTGGCTTTAGAGTGGTGAGCTGGAAAGTGGGATTTTCAACACATTTTTTTAAGGGAGGTCTTCTTAAAGCAAATAAAAAGAACATGGCTATCCTAAAACACTGATATGAGATTAGCGGTTAACCTGAGATGCAGGCCAGGCTTCAGCCATTGAGATCTCTGACATTAGGAACATGCCTATACGCGATGGAGAATGTCCTTCTTGAGATGTGTGAATGTATGGCAGCCTAATTAGAAGCTACTGTCATCGTTAATTTCTTAACTCATAGGTTAATTAACTTCCAAATGGCTCAGAGGCTATATATAATTATGTATGTTAACAGTAACATGTATTCCAAGGAACTACATCATTACCTTTTACCATGTGTGAATAAGGGCATCATGTAGCTAATAATAATTCAAAATGAAAGACAGGAGACCCATGATAAATACACCTGTGTGTGTGTTTCAGTGGGAGAGAGAGTGAGAAGCAAAACAGAGAGCCATGGGTTTTTCCGGTGGAGGATTATGGGGTGGGGGGTGGTGTTTTGAATCTGGTTTGGGTGGAGATGGTGGGTTGGGCTTGGAGGTGGCAATGGTTGTGTGGAGTTGTTGGGCGGATGGAAAGGTGGAGCTGGTGGAATAAGGGCTTGGGAAATAGAGGTCATGGAAGGGATATGGGGTTCGCAGGGCGGTGGTGGGGGTGAGGTTGGCAGATGTTGGCTTTTGGTAGAGGGTAGTTAGTGTTTTGTGTTCGATGGCCATGAGCTTGGGACATCTTGTCTGTACTTGAGGTGAAGGTGGTTGTTGGGGTTGGCGGGGGTCAAAGATGAAGATTAATGTTTTGGTGGGGGTGGGGGGGTGGTGGTGATGGTGATGGTGGCCGGCTGTGATCTAGAAACCTCTTGCCTGAACTTGAGGTGAAGGTGGTTGTTGGGAGGGGGTCAAAGACTGAGGTGGATGTTGGGGTAAGGGGGGGTGGGGGGGGGGGGGGGGGGGGGGGGGGGGGGGGGGCGGGTGATGGCGGCTGGGAGCTAGGAACCTCTCGTCTGTACTTGCTTTCCTTACTTGAGTCCTCCGGAGGGGACGGTGTGGCACTTCTTGTGCTCCAGCAGCTGCTCTGGCGTCTTGAGGAACTTGTGGCACACGTCGCACTCGAACATGCGCGTGATAAGGTGGATCTGGAGGTGGCGCTCGTACATGCTGCGCGTCTTGCAGACAAAGTTGCAGAAGACGCACTCAAAGCCTGAAGAGGGAGAGAGAGAGAGAGAGAGAGAGGGAGAAAGGAAGAGGTGAGAGTGTGAGCACGGCAGAGAAGGGGGATTATGGAAGGGAGTAACAGGGTTCAATGATGTTTTGGAGCTGGGCAGGTGACGTCATTTTGTCTGTGTCTATATTGCCACGGTTAGTTCTCTACTACGAATGGGATTTCCCATTAGTCATCCCTGTCCCAGTCTGACTTGATTGTGGAGTATGACGCCTTTGCCAAAGGTGTATCTTTGTGATGGTTTTAAGCGTTTCTCTCTGAATAACCGTAAGTTCCGGTCTTTTCGATGGTACTGAGTCCTACTAGTTTGACGGCGCAGTAAGTCCAGCGAGGAAGGTGCCCCTGCCATATATGGGTATTCCCTCACAAGGGCTATTGTGTGTGAACCCATTATCAGGACCAGTAAAGACCTGTGTGCCCAGAGCGTTGACTGAACTCCTTGCCTTTCTCCGACTTCTCCTCTGTTCCTGATCCGGAGTGGCTTCCGGAGCTGGATTGGCTCCCTGCAGAAGAAGGCGGGGCTAGCAGGTTCTTGAGTTCTTCAGTGCTGTGGGTGAGGTCGCTGCCCTCGGAGCTGTTGAGCGAATCGCTGAGGGCGGAGAGGGAGGACGAGGTGCTCTTGGTTTCGCTCAGGGGACTCCGTGAAATCAGACCTGTCAAAAGGGGGCGGGAGAAGAGGAGGAGGGTAAATCCATGCAATGATTAACGTTATTGTTCTCCTTGACATTCACAGTGTTGTAAAAAACTAAAACGCTGCATGGCTGTCTTGCATCCCTAATTTTGCAGACTGTTTCATATCCTTGATTTAATGGACGAAAGGCACAGGGTTACTTACACGTAAGAAGGAACTATTGTTGATTCTATAGTACTGATGCGCAGACAAATAATGGCATATAAAGGAATTTGCATATGTGCAATTCAATGTAATTATGAGAAATTCTGAAACGCACTCGCACGCAAACACACGCAAACACACACACACACACACACACACACACACACACACACACACACACACACACACACACACACACACACACACACACACACACACACACACACACACACACACACGCGCAGGGGGCAGCTTTGGCAGCAGTATCAGAGAACAATGTGTTTGCTTTTATTGATCTCACTCCACCATCTTGTAATTCACTAGAAAGGAGGTAGAGAGAGAGAGGGCGGGGGGCAGGGGAGAGAGAGACCAGGGTCATGGTCAAAAGACCTAAGATGGCTGCGGCCATCTTGGAGCACAGCCAGAACGAAAAAGACATTCACTCAGAAAGTGAGCGTCTTCAACGTGCACACACAATCGCAATTACCCTGCAGAGATAAAAATATGTTATTGGTTTTCAAAATCGGGCAAACAAGGCAATTTGCAGCTAATTTTAAACAACGCCGTCAAACCGGCTGCTGAAATCCCCAGGGAGTTTAACATCCGGGATTTGCTTCAGAACAGGTTAATTAGGGTCCTGTTGGCATACACTATGCACGCTGCAAGTGCGATAAATGATTTACTTGTCCATCTATAGATACGTGACCTTAAACATTTCCTCCTTTCCTCGATACGAATGTTAATTTGGCAGGATTAGCTCAGAGCACGCTGACCTCCCCTCATACTGTAAGGCAAGCTGGACCCACACCCCCTTCCCGGCTCACATCATCGGCACGCTGAGCTAGCTCCTTATTGCTAATATTACAATAACACTGAGTCAGTAGTGATCAGAGGCTCTGAGCTCCTTAGTGTGTTTGTGCAGTATTCAGGCACAGGTTGGTTTAGAATGAATGAATGCAAATAAAAAGACAGCCGGATCCCGTCTTGTATTTTATATTCTTTCAACATAAACAGGCAGTATCGGGGCACACTGAGTGTACCGACCACGCTGCAGGGCGAACCAATATGGAGTCGTTGTTGCCCAGCATTTCATGGGTAGAAAATAACCATGGAGCAGACCGGCTCCAGCTCCCCTAAGCTGTGTCCCTGCCCGGCTAAGCAGGACACCAGACCACTTCCTCCATTCAGGGGATGCCAGCCTTCACAGCAGGATGTCAGTTTGACACCTACCGTGCCCAGCCAGTTCCAGTCTGGCTTTTTCCAACTCCGTTTGGACAGATAAACCCGTGATTTACAGGGATCCAGTTTGAATTCTCCCTCATAGAGGTGCTTTGTTCATCGCATCTGCTAAAGAGTTTGTTAGTAACTTAGGAGAGAACATGGTGTGAGATAACGGCTTGAGCCACATGGTGAGGTCGCACCATGCTGAAAAAATGTGTCAACAAATTTCTCTCTTTCTCCCTTTGGGTTGTCTGCACACATTAAGGCAGCGTTTTGCACCACCGAAAACAAAGCTTTCAGAAAGCAGCATCCGAAGGCGATAATGATGAGAAAGGATATTGCGGTTTGTTTTTGGATTGGATTGAACGGATGACAGTAAAACACTAGGATGCGAAACGACGCAAAAACGGTCAATATGTCGGTGACGAAACAGGATTTTTTTCCAAAGACCAATTTTTACTTTCCCCAACTATGTTACGCCGTGGATACACCACACAGAGGACTGGCAACGGCGTTTTGGGCTATGTGCAGCACCTCTGCCAAGCCCGAGTGGGAAAAACGGCAGCGGGGAGTCCATCTTGTGTGGGCAGGAGGTAAAATGCCAAAGCAGACTGAGGGACTTAAAAGATGGCCGCAGTGGCATCGTAAACCCCGCTCATCTCCAAAGGACCCAAGGCCTATTGATTTTCTCCCCCTCAGGCGCGATAAGGGGCCAGGCCTCTTAGATAAACAAGGCCGGTGTGGCCTCTGAAAGACCCCAGAGCTGTCTGGGATGGACAATCTCACTCCCTCCCTCCCACACGCCCACACAGCGGAAGGATAAACCATGAGTGCTAAACTGTACAAAGATATTTCAGACCGAGGAACACGTGTCAGCCAACAGGGGGTTGGAACCTGTTGAGTTGAAAGACCAGAGAAGGCCGAGCCGGGAAGGTCACAGTACTTCTTCTCCAGAGTATGGCGCGGACTTCAGTGCCAGTACTTTTCTTGGCAGTTATCGAGGGCCCTTCTGACTCTCAAGTGCAAAGACCAAGGAGTCCAACTGAAAGGCAGTTTGGTTCTTGAAGCATGTTTGAGACCGAGGCGAAGGACTAAAACGGTCCAACAAACATAATCAATGGGGATTTTTTTTTCCCACTTGGTTGAAAAGAATGTGGGTACGACGGCTTTGACAATCAGCGCCCCTTAGTTGGAGCGACTTTAAATGGTATATATTAAATAAGGTTTCTGAATTCAAATATCTGAATACAGAAAAGTACACAAAGGTAAGGTAACTAAGGTACTAAGGTACTTTCATTATCGAAAATATTTCCAACAATGTTCGAATCCTTCGTTTTATTCAAGGTTATGCCGCAATTCATTTGGTCAACCGTCGGTGATGTCATATCCCCTTCCCCCCTTGCTTCAGGGGAAACACAGGCTCAATATCCCAGGAAAGACTTCATTTAGTAGCTTAGGAGTGCCTCATGCCAGCCACCAAGCTGATACTCACCATTTTAACATTGTAATGTTACTGCGTTGAACAACGTTCAACAATTTTAGCTCAAGTTATTTTTAAGTAAGATTGTTTTTGACCACAGATAACAGCACTGGATTCCACATGATTTGAGTTTTGCCAGATAACATTAGCTGCAGGTTCATGGGTAGTTAACACATCTAATGGTGAATGAGCCAGTGAATGTAACGTTAGCTAACGGTATTTGTGGCTGTATCACTAGAATGTAGTTACATGAGTCACATCAGATAGATTTTCACTAGCGATGGTGCTAAAAAAAACCTCCTTTGCTCCCACGCTACTTCATGACGTCATCAAACTACGTCAGTTGTAATTTTTTTCATTGAGAAACCCATGGCGGCGTAATCGACATAACATACCTTTAGAAGCTTGTATACAAAACGCCTGACTTATATGTATGGGTTTCTATTGGGGAAAATTGAGTCAGCAACAATGGAGGTTAATTGTTCCTTTATATCAGACTTGGGCAAGAAATCCATCGGTCCACCTTGTGGGCCGTCCTCATGCAAGGCCTCCAGGGCGCTGGGGATCATTTTGGAGATACAAACAAAGTGACTAAATTAAACAACAAAACCCGTCGCTCGGACGTGAGATAGAGATGGTACGCAAGGGAGGAGAGTGTGTGATGAGGGAGAGTGATAGACCGATAGACAGAGACAGCGAGATAAAGGAAAAGAGAGGGACCGATAGAGAGAGAGAGGGTGATATAAAGGGAGAGGGAGAGACCGGTAGAGAGACAGCGAGATACAGCGAGATGGAGGGAGAGTAAAATCGTAGATGAGGGAGACCGGGAGAGAGACCGGTAGAGAGACAGCGAGTTACAGGGAGAGGGAGTAAAATCATAGAGGAGGGAGAGGGAGAGACCGGTAGAGAGCGACAGCGAGATACAAGGAGAGAGAGCAAAATCGTAGACGAGGGAGAGGGAGAGACTGGTAGAGAGAGACAGCGAGATACAGGGAGAGGGAGAGAGAGTCAATTTGTGGACCAGGGATAGAGACGGAGTGAGACTGGGAGTAAGACAGGGAAATAGAGGTTTTACACGAACGGCTAATAGAGAGATAGTCAGAGAGAACGGGAACCCACTCCCGACGAGGACAGTGTACCAGAGCAGCGCCCTCACCCGCGTGGCCAGCACTGACGTGGTTCTTCATGTCGTTCTCCTCCACACAGACGTAGTCACAGACGCTGCAGCACAGCGAGAACATCCACTGCTCCCGGTCCACATGGAGCGACATGTGGCTGACAAACTGGGCGTTGAGCTCCGTCTGGAAGCCACACACATGGCAGCTGGACGCAGGAAGGAAATCAGACCAGGAAGGGAGACAAGAGAGACATCGGCTTATTATTATTATTATTATAATAATTATTATTATTATTACTATAGGAGGGTCGCGGGGCATTTCTCAATATAAACTAGCATAAAAGGGTCTTGTTATGTACCTGGTCCTCACAAGGTTAAATTATATGTTTGTGTGTGTTCTTGAACCAACATGTGTTGGTATGTAGGTATGAATGAAGCAAGCAGGTTTTTTACAAAGAGGAGAAAAAAACATATTTCTTGTCCGACTCATTCAGTTTCATTAAACATTTCTTCGAGGTGTATTCATTATTCATTATTCCTAATAATTCATTAGTAATATTTGTGATCTATTATTGAAAGGTTTGTTGTAGTGTTTTTAGCTGTGACAGGTTTATCTATGACAGGTGTTTGTATTTACAGGTGTGTGTGTGGTTTGCAGGCCCACCTGTAGTAGTAAGCGCAGTTCTTGCGGTCGGCAGAGTCTGCGGTTACCGCGGTGACGATCTGCTCGGTGTCTGTGTTGACCAGCTTGACCGAGTGGATGGTCAGGTGCTGGTTGAGGTTCGCTCTGCACTTGGCTGCGTAAGGACACAGGTGACACTTATACTTCCTCTCTTTCTGCAAGCGAGAAACACACACACACACACACACACACACACTGTCTCTCTTTAACCCTATAATAGGTTCAGAGTCAGGTGGAGATTGACACTCTTCTGCTTGTGCTGTGCTCCTTTATGTCCCACATCGCGTTCATTCCCCCCAGGCCGCAGTGGGCCGGGGGAGAGCCCGGCGTGTGCACAGCCTCGGCCCGGCCGTGCTTCAGGCAGACCCCGTCCTCTGCACACACACGTTGTCTCACATCACACATCACACCGACACACACACACACACACACACACACACACACACACACACACACACACACACACACACACACACACACACACACACTTTACTGACTGCAGGACATCATCACAAATAGTATTCTCTGTTGAAGGTTGCACTGTGTCACTGGGTAAAATACTGCTTTGAAGGTTCTCTTGCTGTTTACAGAGGAGTGAAGACAACTTAAAAACGTTTTGTTCTGCAGTTGTATTACACTGCTAGACGTCTGAAAGGAAGGTTATAAAAAGACTGGATTTGTGTTTTGCTTTAAGATTCAATTATGGGAGCACTTGCTGATCGCTATGAGAGTTGCGCGCAAACTGGGCTTGACCGCAGAATAATCCTAGTAAAGGTATGAATGGTCAAAGAAAGGTTACTTTTAACAGAGTAACGCAAGACATCACATATTGAAGGGAGCCATTAGGGTTCAATGGGTTTTTTCTTTCTGCATTTTGAACGAAAGACTTGAATGTGTCCTATCCAAGGGCGAGGATATTTACAACATGATCTTTCAGAAACAAAAATGTTCAGCAGAAAAACCCTTAATATTTCCATAAAGCCCTAGCAATGCAACCTCATTACAACAAAGACACCAGGGGATGGGAGAGCAGGGAACAGTTCAAACATACACAACCATTATCACATCTACATAATTAAGATCAAATCCTGATCTACACAGTATTCGTGGTGTACCGCCACCCATTCAGAACACATCCACCCGTCCACCAACACACACACACACACACACACACACACACACACACACACACACACACACACACACACACACACACACACACACACACACACACACACACACACACACACACACACACACATCACACACACACACACACACACACACACACACACACACACACACACACACACACACACACACACACACACACACACACCCTTTGCCCCATGGACACAGAGCCAGGCAACCTTTGTGTCGCAGAGAGAAACCAAAAAGACCATCACGCTGACATATGCCCTGCTTCTGCGCTCCGTGGTGCGGCCAAGCTGTTCCTGGCCGGCCCTCTCCAGATGGCGTGTGGGTGTGTGTGCCTGTGCATGAAGCTATGCATGTGGTGTGTGTCTGTGGTCCGCATGAAGAGGAAAAAAATAAATAAGGAATTTGTTAAAAAAAAAAAAACTTTCCACCCCTACATCCTCATTAGGGCTCTCTGCGTACCGCCTGTTAGCGTACTCTAGTAGATTGCATTAATTTTTAATCCCACACTTAATATGCTTTGAATAAAATGCTTAGTACCGCCGGTGACATTTATTGCTTGTGTCTAATAAGGAGCAGGGGACGGACCCGGGAGGTGGCGGCCCTGCAGTGGAATGGATCAATTGTGTGTGTGTGTGTGTGTGTCTGTGTGCGTGTGTGTGTGTGTGTGTGTGTGTGTGTGTGTGTGTGTGTGTTGTGTGTGTGTGTGTGTGTGTGTGTGTGTGTGTGTGTGTGTGTGTGTGTGTGTGTGTGTGTGTGTGTGTGTGTGTGTGTGTGTGTGTGTGTGTGTGCGTGCGTGCGTGCGTGTGTGTGTGTGCGCGCGCACAGGGAGCATTGATTATTTTTAAATGATACATTATTCATGTAATATAATATTTTAATATATATAATATATTATATTTTCTTGTTAATATAAAGATATATATATTAGATGTTAATATGACAGACGAGAGGAGGAAAATATGATATTTCTTACAAAGAAAATCTATTGTGGTATATGTTGTGTTTGGATTTGTTGATAAGGTTTCACAGAATTATTATATAAATGTCTCTCTGTAATTTTTTTTTGTAAAGTATTGGCTGCTGCATGCGTTAATTAATGTGTTATTAATGTTAATTAATAACACTTAATAAGTGGCAGATGTAATGCTATGGCGGGCTATAATACAGCTTCATAGTAATCTATAGTTATGTATAGTATAGGTATAGTATTGTATAGCAAATTCAATGAAAATTCATTGTGCTAGTATAGTTTCCCAGAAAAACTCAGTCCTATGGTTTGTTCTAGATTCTTGACTACAATATTCAAACCTGTCTCACTCAGAGAGAAATTAAAGGTTTGCCACTACTAGGACAAGCAAGTTCTAGATGTGATATCTGGCAGTGTCTCAAACATTTCACAAGTGGTGGCACATTATTGAATACAAGATTCCAGAAGGGTTGCTTGCATGTAATCCTGTGTGAAAGAGGTGAAAAGAGGTGACCCATCAATGGCCATCATGTTGACTGCAATTGGAGCACGCCTATCAAACACTAAAAAAAAAATACAAGCAACATACGCCGATCAAATATTTTTTTTTTTTAATCAAAATTATACCTGTTGCTCAATAGTGCTACCAGAAATGTTGTGAGGTTTCCATACGGTGTTCCAATTATTTATATATTTATTACACATTTTTGACATCACTGCTTTGATGGTGTAGTCAAATTAGTAACTCCTGCTTAAAAATGGATCACATCGGAACACGCACCGCTACCACTGGCTAAAAAACAACTGCGTGTGATTCTCAACTTCCACCAGGACGGGGGGACGGGGGGAATATGGCGGGCAGGGTTCACTGTGCGTCGGCTAGACTCGCCTATACAACAACAAAGACGGCGAAGTCCCGATTCACTACGCGCTGAAATATATCTCAAACACAACTCGCCGGATTTTTTCAGATATCTTAATGCAATGAATACAAATTGCAATGTCTAAACGTTGGTACAATGACCGTGAGATAGCCGGGGAGAGTAGCCCGGCTCAGGCGGACAGAGAGCGGTAGTTGTGATCCTGAGCAGCGGGGACAACGCGCTGCTTTTCACCCACAGGAAGGAAGGAGGAAAAGCTGCTGGTCGTGAGAAAACCAGCCTTCCCCCCCCCCCCCCCTTTTTTTGTGCAGAGGCATATCCTCTTACCCGGCTATGTTGGAAATTAAAATAATAATACATCAATTAATAATAAGACAAAAATAGAGCACATCGACCACTGGAGGAAATTAAAGGGATTGTCTATGTTTATAGCATACGTTTAATTATTATCTTGTTAGCTATTTAAAAAATAAATCCACAACGAGGTTTTCAAATATTCTAATAAATAATTAGAATTATAAAAAAAATATTTATACACATAATAAAAACAATTTATAATAATAACAACAATCTTTTTAAATTATATAAAAATGGCTATCTTGTCCATGGTTTTTAACATGAACTCGGTTGATGGATATGCTTCAATGCAGAACTTTGTTACCTATTATGAAGGTTGTGTGTGTGTGTGTGTGTGTGTGTGTGTGTGTGTGTGTGTGTGTGTGTGTGTGTGTGTGTGTGTGTGTGTGTGTGTGTGTGTGTGTGTGTGTGTGTGTGTGTGTGTGTACGTGTGTGTACGGTATTGACGTCAGCTGCCCTATAAGCTCAACCGTCTGACGATTGTATTTTAATTTATTATGCAGGGTCTGGGTCTGGTTTATTCCGGCAAAAAGCATGGTAGCTCCACCTTCGCTGTTAAAGGGATATATATGTATGGGCCTATTTGAATTAATTTACAATCGCGGCTGCATATAGTGGGGTTGAATGTGTAAAACCTGTGTAAACAAGCCTCTTTTCAACTATAGCAAGTAGCCTACAAGACGCGTCTGTCTCCGACAGGATTTCAACACGAAGGATCATCACCATTACATCTGTCATAGCCAAGGCTGTGCTCGAGAGCTAATACAGCATGGCGTGCGCCATAAGTCATAATGGATGGCGATGATGATGGTGATGGTAGTGGTGTTGCCTCGCGCGCAGAGCTATGACTGAAAGAAACAGAGTCACACTGGGCATGCGCGATCGAGTGAAGTGAATGCGAGCCATTCAAATTTCCGCAAGTCCTGTCGCAGGGACCTACCCCCCCCCCCCCCCCCCCACACACACACCACACCACACACACACACACACACACACACACACACACACACACACACCACACACACACACACCGACACACACACACACACACACACACACACACACACACACACACACACACGCGCGCGCGCAAAACACACACGCATACACACACACACACACACACGCACATACACACTCAGCCCCAAGACTCACCCCTCATAGCCAGCCCCCCACCACCACCACTGCTTCTTTTTCTTTCTCTCTGCCATAGCCTCCCTTTCTTTGTTCCCCCCTCAACGATTCCCTCGAGACATAAGGGAAAAAAGAGAGAAAGAAATTAAGAACCGCACCACTCGCACCGTACCACTGCCACCCAGCGGTCAACCGAGTCCCTGCACGCCGGGCGCATTTGATATCGGGCTCTTTGTTAGCCTCGCATCGATGATGTCGGTTAAATGGCCACTATATCATTTGCCAGGACGGAGCAGTGTCTCCTGAACCTTGCATTTCGGGCGCACAGAACTAAGCGTACAAATTCATCATATTAAAATGCAATTATAAAACATTAAGGCTGTTAGAGTGATTTAATAATGAGTTGTGAGGCTAAAGTGTTTAAAGGAGGCTGCACGCAAGCAGTTCTTTAAAGCTATATCTCATAGAATTAGCGTCTCTCGGTGACACTGGCATTTTATCTGCCACGTATATATTTATTTGACAATAACTCAGTTCTTGAGCCCTATATTCACAATCACAATGTCGAAGGAAAATAAAAAGGTTCGAGACGGGCTGGTCTTTCCAACAGAGGGCACAATCGCTGCACAAAACCGAGTATTATGGAGGTACCCCCCACTCCCCTTTCTTGTAATCCCCCCCACCCCCTCCTTCTTGCAAATTCAACCAAGATCAATATTTTCTATTCGTTGAATCGCTACTTTCATACTGTTGTATCAGTCTCTGTGTGTGTGTGTGTGTGTGTGTGTGTGTGTGTGTGTGTGTGTGTGTGTGTGTGTGTGTGTGTGTGTGTGTGTGTGTGTGTGTGTGTGTGTGTGTGTGTGTGTGTGTGTGTGCGTGCGTGCGTCGTGCGTGCGTGCGTGTGTGTCTGTGTCTGCATGTGGGGCTTTGCTATCTATCAACGTATCAATCTATCAATCTATCAATCTATCTATCTATCTATCTATCTATCTATCTATCTATCTATCTATCTATCTATCTATCTATCTATCTATCTATCTATCTATCTATCTATCCGTTTATCAATTTGGGTAGTTGATTTGTGATGCATTGAGGGGTTACTTTTACGTACAATGTCAGCCAAAAGTAAAGGTAAGATAATTCAATAAAATGTTTTTCTGGCACGTCATTCAATTTAAGACGTGCTGAACTTGTAAGTAGTTTACGTTTCTTGACACAAAACCAGACTTTAATAACAGCAAAAATAAGTAAACAAATGAAATCATGTAACCAAAGCTTGTGCCTTTGCCCAAATATCAAAACATTTTAAAACTTCTTGCCTTAGCTTTTACGCTCAGGCCAGGCTCTCTTTAGTATTTTCTATAAACTTTTTCAAAACAATACACGAACTATCTTTATTTGTTGGCTGTGCTGTCGCCTGTAATGAGATGATAAACTCCCTTAACAAAAATATGAGCTTGATCTCTTTCATAATTGCTCTTTGAACTCTTTGACAGTTGGTTTAATAAGGACACGCTGCAAACCTTGAATGCAATTCATCATCTTGGCAATCTGGTGTCCCTCTTAAAAGAGATAACCGGAAGAGATAAAACACATCCGTCCACGGTGTTCGCCTGTCCTGTCTTTCTGGTCTCCAGAAATGGTTTGGCACGGTGCCAACCAGCCTGCTGAATATGGTCCCATCACTTGGGCTTCAAGATGGGCTTGATTGAAATGCTCGTTTGTGCGTAACCCGAGCGAACACGGTATTTAAACCACATATAAACAAACCTTGGAACAGCGTTGCTACACGGTCAGTCTTAAAACCTAGCCTATAATAGCCCAACTGGTACTGCGCGTCCATGTCTATGGCACGTACGATTCGTTCCGATCCATTGAACACGCAGTCATCACGGCCCATGCAGTCTCCTCGGCCTGTATGTGCTGCTGTGCAGACGTCCTGCCATGAGAATATGATTAAGGGGGAGGTCGCACACCCTGCGGCTCGCGGGAAGAGTGGCAAGCATGAAAAAGAAGGAAGGAACAAAACAACCCAACAGTAGGCCTAGGCGACACAAACAGGCAGGAATCGGCCAGTGACGTTTGGTTGAACATTTTACACTCCATCCGGTCTCCGGTCTGCACTGAGAAAACATTGTAGCACGTGCAGAGCATCCTCTGTAGTGTGTTGGGCGCTTAACCTACAAGGGCTATTAATGGTGTGTTTAAACAAGTTTTCCGAATTAGGAACACTGTGATGCATTGTAACCTCGTCTTGGTGCTCGTCTGCTGCTGTTAAGCATTTCATGTTATGGAAACAATGCATAGGCTACTTAGTGCCTATGTGACAAAATCCACTTACTCTTATAAGGGCATGTAACACAAAGGTAAAAAAAATCATAAGCATCGTCATCACAAGAGCTTCACCGCAGCGGGGATACAAACGACTCAGGACCACGGCTTATGGTGAAATTAAAACGTAAGGAAAACATTTTTTAGAGAGCTTGGTGAATATAGACATGGTTACCAGCATCCAAATGTGTTAATGACACACCTCAAGAAATCAAACAAAAGACAATAGACAGGGTCAAAATAACACAGATGTTCTTCGTTTAGGGCTACATGACAGGTTGCGTGGATGTTTCCATGTGAGCGTAAAATACTCGGCTTTTGGTTATAGGCCGATCGTTTTGTCTCATTCATGAATTTAAAATAGTAATCGGCTTAAGGATCAACAGGTGCGTGCATAAATCATTTTTTTTGTACACCAGTTCATGCATGTGATAAATAAAACAAGTGTCCTGAATGAGTGTAGGCCTACCTTATTCTCAAGAATTAAACTTTATGATCAGCTTATATTCGAATAGACATTCACTACGTCTGATGTTGTGTTATATTTTGCCCTTAATAACCTCTGATTGATATTAAGTCATTTTACCATTTTAAGAGTTAGCGTATACTCCTATAGCCAATATTAGGCTATTTAGTATTATTTATTAACCGAAAAAAGAATTCAAATATCGGATGATCTCCATGATAAACTGCCTACATCCTGGGCACTGTTCTATCAAAGACTGGTCGATAACTTGAAGCAGCATCAAAGCAACAATAACAACAACCTGTTTTCAATTAATCTTCTGACATGTAAGAAACTGTTTAATCTGCCGAAAAGTAATACATTATCTTCACAGTTTGTGGCAGATTCATACTAAATTCCAGTGTGAGTTGATGATTTCACAGGGACCACGCGAGTTTTGCAGGAGCTGCACCCACCGTACCAAAAAAACACTAACGGATGCCTGGTGATCAGATTTGAGATGCACATTGCACTTACAAGCGAACAGGCTGTGTGGACTTTGAACAAAAGACGGATTCAGAGTCAAGGACAAAGATATTAATAGATTGACAGAGAAAAGACTCGGTTCAATAGTAGGCTATAAACATTTGAACATAAAACAGAAACAGACGAACGAGGAGCTGGGGCTATGTTTGTGCTAAAGAATGTATTCTAACACTCGGCATAAACCATAAAATACATTGGTCTGAATAAAGCTAGTTCATCACTGCTGCTTTTCTACTGAATTGAATATAGCTTTTATCATAGGTTGCATATAATAAACTGATACCAGGATGACCCCCTGATATGAAGTGCATTTTGTAGGCTACGTTTGATTTTGGATATAACCTACAGATAAGAGATTGTACCTTGTAGCATGTGAGCGTGTTGTGTAGACAGTGTAGGCTATTCTATCGCCTGCCGTCTAGTTATTTACGGCTCACAGCATCAACATGAAAAGCAGAAACGATATCAGAAGTCGGCTACCTTTATGGATCGATACCCAACCTCTTATTTCGGGTATTATCATTTATTGTTAAGACCAATAAATGTTTTAATAATTTGCGTGTGTCACTGACCTATAGGCCTATCTATAGCCGAATGGTCCATATGACAATAAACCAATACAATCTATAACCTAATCGATTACATGCCCACAATAGAGTAAGCAACTTTATTGGGTTGGGTATGTGGTGTTATGCAGTTGAGGTGGGACACGGCGGCTATAGCCTACTTAAATGCAGAGGAACAATCCTATTGCATTTGGCAGCTACTTTGCAATCCACATCGATTATCGTCCATTTGAGCATTCTCAACTCCCAATCGAGGGCAGGCATCGCCTTGCTTCATTCTGCAGCTCGCTCACACACACACACACACACACACACACACACACACACACACACACACACACACACACACACACACACACACACACACACACACACACACACACACACACACACACACACACACACACACACACACACACACCAGCTGATCGTCCACGTGATTTTACTCTCGACTCCATTCACGCAAGATGGAGCTATCAGAGTCGGTTCAGAAAGGACTGCAGTCTGCAGCAGACCCGTCTCTCTTCGACCTGAGGAGCTTCACGGTGCTGACAGACGTTACGTTCCGCAGCCTGCTCTCCGCCCATGCGGATCCCGGGGTTCTAGGTACGGCGAGCCGAGCGTCTTTTGTCTGCGCTGCTTCCCCACCGCTACTTCCGGTGTTTTTTCTGTTAGCCTGTGAATGCTACGTCGAACATTAAGAGCACAGATCGCTCAACGCTGCAGCCAGCGCATACCTTTTAATACATCGCAAGAGACTATTTAACACCCGATCTCAAATGTGCGGTGACGGGATCCGTTTGCGTCTTGTGTTATTCGCGGTTCTGTGAGAGGTTGAAGTAGGGCTGTAATAAGGCTAGGCTAAGCTGCGAGTGGCAACTCGTCTGTCGGTCAGTCTACGCTACTGCGAAAGCAGCTCGTTACACCCCGCCTCCTACAATATCCACTTTTAGACACGGGTAGATGTGCAGCATGCCACGGTGCGTTCTGCAGCCTATGCTTACGCGTTAAGCTCAACAATGGACACACGCTGATATGTAAATGTCACAATTAGCATATTGGATAACGTGGTGGGTCCTCGCCGTGTGTGTGTGTGTGTGTGTGTGTGTGTGTGTGTGTGTGTGTGTGTGTGTGTGTGTGTGTGTGTGTGTGTGTGTGTGTGTGTGTGTG
This sequence comes from Melanogrammus aeglefinus, assembly GCA_900291075.1. Lineage (NCBI taxonomy): Eukaryota > Metazoa > Chordata > Actinopteri > Gadiformes > Gadidae > Melanogrammus > Melanogrammus aeglefinus. Next base: position 88,267 of record OLKM01000103.1, read on the forward strand.
TGTGTGTGTGTGTGTGTGTGTGTGTGTGTGTGTGTGTCATGATGGGGAAAAAGGAAATCCATTCTTAACACATTGTCCCCCTATTCGATAGACATCCGTTGTATGTGGCGGACCAGACATGCCGGTAGCCTAACCTACAGTGACAACAAAACATACACATTATGTTATATTTATAATTGAGCCGTATATACGCTCAGCTAGTCATTGAAATGGCGATTACTTCTTATTCCATTTGTTTTTAAGTGCGTGTCCCAATAATTAATGGTAGGCTACATCAAATGTGTACATCTGTGTTTTGTTCTACGTGCGCATATGCGCGTCGCTGCGTGTCGGTCTGCGCAGAATCGGCGCAGTTTGTATCTGGCAGGTTTTAACGTGGTTTTCTCTGATTACAGCGGAGCCTGGTCTGGAGAACATTGACCGGGTTCTTGTAAAACGGTGTCACGCCGCTGCAGCCACTTGCATACTTGAAATGGTCAAACAAAGCGCAGACAAATCAACAATAAGGTATTAGAAGAGTCAAGGTGTAGGCTGCCGCTGTACTATTTTACTCGTTTTCAAGCAAGGTCTTCTTGTTGCTTATACCTTTGTCAGAAAACGTAGAAGTTGCTTTATTAAAAATGTTCCTATGAATAGTTGTATTTGAATGTTTAATCAAACGAGACGTTTCTAATCTAATAAAGGAATAATAATGCTTTTCGTGAAGGGATCTGCTCTGCATTGGGAGGAGGACAGAAAATTGTGGAAATCAATTAGGAAACAACCCAATCGGACAAACCCGCAAGAGCTTGAAGATGCTCCTTTTTTAATGATTGAGATTTAGGCCTGTACGTTTAAATTGCATACTTTTGCGCTTGGTAAACATATTCGCGGTTGGGGAAAGGCTTTTGTATGATATGCAGACCGATGCGCCTGCTACCTGCCCAAAATGGGATTTTATTTTTTTGGTCCATATTGACTCAAAGACATAGTGGTAACTTCAATGGGTTTGCACAGTTGGCCTATTAAAAAAAAACGGAGGGGAATAATATGTGTTGTAAGTATTATTATTACTTTATTTGTTCCTTGTTTAGTTCCCCCGGATTAAAAATATATATTGTGTCAAACATTTGGTTAATCATTGTGATTGCAAAACCGGTTTTACTGGTTGAAAGTTGTATTGATTGATCTCTTTTTCATAAAAAGTGTTTATCTTTGTACAATGTGTTACTTATGTTATCACAGTTCATGCCTTGAAGATTTAACATTTGACGCAGAGAGAATAGAGATATTCTGGAAGTCGTACCAGGTCAGACCCTAATTATTTCTTCATTCATTCCTACTCCACTGTTTCTACAAATGTCTGACACATGTTTTATTTTTGCAGAATAATAAAGAAGAACTGGAAGGTGTACTGACAAGGTATTATTGGTCAATATTTTTGGCTTCTTCAATATGTGGACTATATTTTATATTAAAGACTAATAAAGAAATGTTAAACTCCAACGGATGCCGTCTTAATGATATAATCTTGGTTTGTATAACATCTAACATAGATGTATAACATATTTTATTTCTACGATTAGCCAACCCATGCAGGTTGTTACACTATCACTAGAAAGTCGTTGCAATGGAAACACGATCATGCTCGAGTTAATGCTAATTTATCTTTAAACTCGAACTTCATCTTTATAGGCATATTATCAGACGCAGGAGGCTGGCTATATATATGTTGCATCTTGCCTCGAGATATCCTGCAAAAAAATCGTGTGGGTTGATTTGGTTTCCTCTAATGGATTTTTTGAAAAACTGCGGGGTTCATTTGGTGTAGCCTCGCTGATCTGTTGCATTTGTATCCGTGCACTTGACCCATGCCCTGCTTCATATAGACGTGCGCTCGTAATAGACTTCATAAATGGCAACAAGTATAACGGTGTTCTCCTCGCCTAGGTTATTTTTTTTCCCTTTGTAGACTATTCCATTTCAAATGGTCAATGTCAAATAAAACAAAAATGCAATTGCTGGTTTAATAGTTGGTAGTCACTCTTAAGTAGATTTCAATCTGAATGAATCATTCTGCCTTGCGTTACAGCATAGGGAGTCAGCTGCCCCACATCAACGACGTGTCGTGGCGATTGCAGTACCACATGAAGGTAAGCTGAGCAGTGATGTGTTATCTAGATGGCAAGCTCCCCCCCTCCCCCCCATATCTAAACGTGTTTGTCCATTGCAGAACGGCCACGTCCATAAAGTGAACGAGCCATTCTACCTCCTTTCCTTGAACGTGGAGGTTTGACATACCCAGAGTTGTATTGCGAAGACCCAGACGCAACGTCCTGGCTTGACTTTAACGTGTGTGTGTGTGTGTGTGTGTGTGTGTGTGTGTGTGTGTGTGTGTGTGTGTGTGTGTGTGTGTGTGTGTGTGTGTGTGTGTGTGTGTGTGTGTGTGTGTGTGTGTGTGTGTGTGTGTGACCTTTATGCAGAACTCTGGCCTCGAGGGATCTGCGAAGGATATTAACTTTAGCTGTACGGTCGAGCAGCTACAGGTGAGACCGGGGTCATGTTGTCTTATTTCGACATAATTCAGATCCCTTAATAAGTGACCTGTTGTAGCATGTGGACTTTCTTCTGACTCTCCAATGAAGTTGGCACGCTTTGGGCACTATATCGTTGTAGGCCTATTGGTTCAACATAATGACACGCACACAAACCACGATCCCTGAACAGTGTGACATGCAGAAATTGTAGATTCATCACAATTCGGTTTGCCAATGGAAAGAAATAACGGGAGGCGTCGAGTGAAACATAGGCTAAACTCCAAGATGTTGTTACTAATTGGCCAATTAGACGAACCACTTTGAGTGTGAAAACTGGTTATTCGACTGGTCTGTGCAAAACTTTTTTTGTCCCACTATCAAAGTTTCAAATGTCGACATCAAAAATAGTCAAATATATTTGAAGTTATGCCCGCGATTGAAAAAAAATATATATAATTTTCACTTTTAATGTATTCTCGGGTTGTCAGCGTTCGTCAAGATTATTTATCCTGGTATAGGCTCATTTATCCGGCCCTTTTGTATTTATTTAAATATTTATTTATTTTTCGCAAAAAATGCGACGCCTTATGCTGGATTGGCTCCGATGTGATGCAGTTTCGGGTGTCTTCTTATTCCCAGGATCTGGTGGGTAAAATGAAGGACGCAGCCAAGAGTTTGGAGAAGGCGACTCAAATGTGAGGTGCCTACAGCACCTGGTGGGAGAGACCTGAGGGACTGTCTCATGGATGCACTGAAGTAGAATGGTGTCAATCCTAGAGATACTTGTTTTATTATCATTCGTCCTGCATAAATGCTTCACTGAAACTCAGCTGAATAATTTTCATTCCAAGAGGTGATGTAAATAAAACCATCAATCAGAGCACGCTGTCCTTTTATTTTTATGAAACCATTATTGCTGCATAAAAAATAATAATCGTAGGCTATACGAGCATGACCGTCTCGTCCCCAATAAGTCATTGTGAACGAAAGCCTCAAACGTTGGCAAAAACTGACTAGGCCGGAACGGGGTGTATTTGGATCTCCTACGATACCCTAACTCACATGGCATTCAAAACGGGAACATCGGCTTTTGTGGCTGCACATTCAAGCGACCTGCACTCTTTTATAACATTTAAAATCATTAATTCATGTCGGTGCACTGGATGGTGAGTCGAATGGCCCAAAATAGAAGGAGGGCGCCCCATCGCACTCCACCTCCAGGTCTGAATGGGTCGTGAGCAGCAGAAGAGAGTCAAGAGCACGCAGCTATTGCGGGTTTTTCCTAAAACCCGAATTCAGCCACAGATTCGTGCAGTCTACACACACCAGAAATATTACGGGTCGGCCATCTGCGCTTTAAAAAAAGAAGGACGGATGTAGGGGATGGCGTAGATGAGCTATTGACCTATGCAGTAAAATGTCTGATCAGCGGTCTGTGTGTATGTGTGTATATATAAATATATAAAGCCTATGCGTGTGTGTCTCGTATTTTATACCAAACCCAACGCCGTGAAGCAGAGGCCAGAATACACCGACAGTAATTTCCAGGCACCCTTAAGGAATGAGAGCACGTGACCGCGGCGGGGGCGGTCGGACTACAAGCCATTTTGGGGACGGTGTCAGTTTCCACAGAGCACACAGTGCTGCGTTTTCCACGGAGGGAGCTGAATTTGGAGGCAAAGTTCTCGCACCACAGACCCGGGATTCCTCTTTAATGCGACGCTAGGAGCCCGACGTCTTCGGATCCCGCGCCTCTCGACACGCGTAAAACGCGGCGACGCTGAGCCCAGCGAGACTTTAGTACGCGTCTGAAATGTGCGCTCTGCGCGATTGACAGCGTCTGCAGTCGGTTTCAAGATGGCGGCTCGGCTCCTATTCATTTTCTGCTGATCGCCTTCTAACTTTCATTGTCTATTCGGCTCCGATCTCACGGATTATCCCATCGAGCCACCGGGTACGTAATGTTCGATAGCGCGTCTCACCTACGGACCGAATGGTATGATGATGTTGTGGCACAGCTTGCGGTGTGTCGAAGGGTTTGGGTCGAAACGATCCGCCAGTGGATGCGGGGTATCGACTGACTGCTGGTTCCAGCGCTCCTCCAACGGTGCGCTTTGTGTCACCGTTCCAAGAAATGTTATTTCATTGCACACGCGAAAACGCTGTTCCATCGGCGATTATCACGTTACCACTGTGCTTTTTTACAGAGTGTGTTGTTTAGGAAGGTTTCGGACCAGTCTGTGTGGTATGGCGTTTGGATTTCTTTAAACCGGCCAATCTGCTGCGATCAGGACACGGACGGGGCTGTCTGAAGCACTGTCCAACCCGCCGAGCAGCGTTTTAATACTTTAATTGGCACGTTGACTTCTGATTTTATAGAATTGGGATCTGTAGAGTGTAGTGGAGATGGTGGTGAGTTGTTTTTACTCATATTCCGTCGTGTCTCGTTTTTATTAACTTGTCTTCCCGATTTGGTGGAAGCCTCAGACGTGACAAGTGTCCTCCATTTCAAATATGATCTTCAATTATCTTCGACGCTGTTAGATTCCTGTGGTTCGACAAGGACAGGTTGATTTATTCTTTAAACTTTCCGACACCTGGTGTAATGCAAGCTTGGTTTGCTGGGTCGCATTGTTTACAAAAATAAAAATGTAGCCTGCTTGATGGGTCGGTCGGTTAGTTGTGACAATGTGTCAATAAGCAAGCATCCAAGACATCACTTAATGCATTGGCTCAAAGCTGACTGTGTACACTATTATTGGGGGTCATCATAAAGGTTTTATTACGTATGCATGATTTTTTTTTCTTCGCTTTAATTAATGCATTTTTTTCAAAATAACCCAAGCTCTGCCGAGACGAGCTTTCGTTATTCAACATTTAAAATCACGTATTGTGAAAACATCTACCTCTGAAAATAGTGAAATCCAACCGTCCACCATCGTGGCTCGTCATTAGTCCAAAAAAAATAAAATAAAAATGAAATCCATAAGCCATATTCTAAATTGACTTCCCACGTCGAGCGAACGATAGGCAGGGGTGACAGAGCATGCAGTGACGGATCATCATGGATCTTTAACAGACTGCCTTTTTGGTTGACGGAACACAGTGACTGTCAGCAGAACAGAGTGGCTTTGGATATTTCCTACTGCGAATAAGCCATTTAAAAGAGAACCGGGACACGGGCTGGCACTGCCCAGAGCCTAGACTACAGGCTTGAGTCTATGATGCATGGAGCCCATTTCGTTTTTGAAGCAGCATTTTTTCTACTGCCACTCAATCCACCATCACGCCTGCACGTATTTCCACAAAAACCGACACGGCGAACCCACTACGACACAGAATTATAAACAGACCCCTGTCTCTGCGTTCCTTGGGCCTAACAGAGTTGACACAATGCTCAATTATTTATTATTATACGCCCTCGATAAATGGCCATGCCATGTAGGGTTTCACCATGAGTTTTCATTGGAAAGCGTCAATTTTAAAAAAAAAACAAATAAAAAAAGGTGTAGGCTATGGGGCCCCTGTATCACCGGGAGGACGTCACAGTGGGCCCCAGAGCGACAGCAGTTGTGTCAACAAATGCATCGATTAATGGCGTGACTGTTAAGGTGCTTATTTGCAATAGGCTTCTTTGGAAACGTGTTCGTGGAAAAAAAGTTGCTCACACGTTCGTCCATCGAAATGCAACATTACCGAGGGGCGGGTTGATTGGGTCATATTATCGGTGGCCATTGAGACAAGCTCACTCTCTCGTTTGGTGTGTGTGCCTCAGATATATAGGCCTAGTTTTTATTGTATTATATTGTCGGTGGCTAGTGAGTCATCCTCACTCCCTTGGGTTTGTGTCCCTCAGATATAGCATTGTGATAAGTTTCACCTTTGAATCCACTGGAGGATGGATATTGTTGATGGGCATTGAGGACTGTTGGACTGCTGCCCAACAAAGCTCCCATCGGTCGACCTCCCTCAATTTAGGCTGATGTTACCCCCTTCACACTGCAACTTCACTGGTAATTTGAGGGCACTTGCATTGGCTCATTGTGCAGAAATATCGGGAGAGGATGGACGGATGAAACGTGTGTGTGTGTGTGTGTGTGTGTGTGTGTGTGTGTGTGTGTGTGTGTGTGTGTGTGTGTGTGTGTGTGTGTGTGTGTGTGTGTGTGTGTGTGTGTGTGTGTGTGTGTGTGTGTGTGAGAGAGAGATAAGTTATGCTGGCAGCACACAGTGCACGCTCGGGAAAACGTTCGAGATCCTCTGCGAGGAGAGGATGGCTTTGTTTCAGAACGCATCCGCGCGACTCCCAACGTTTCACCAAGCGACGAGAACACATGCGTGCGTTACAGCTCCTCACTCCCCGCTTTGAAAGAAGCCTATCGGTCGGTCCGGAAGATACGTGCCTTTTTCCCCCCACAAAATGGCAGCCATGCTGGTAGCCCTGGCGGACTGAGCGCTGGTGGAGGGACGGGGGGGGAAACATCCACTCCCACCGTGCTCGTGCTCGCCACCCCTCCGCTGGTTATGGTGCGATGGCTTTTCCGCGCGAGTCGAGTCTCGGTGCACATACACATCCTCTCCCGACGACTGGCTCCAAGCCAGACGCCGTGCGCTTTTTTTTTTTTTTTTTAAAGCGACGGAAGTTGCCATAGAAACGCAAAGATCCCCCCCCCTTATGTGTGTCACACACCTGACAGTGAACGAGCGTCTCCTCTCGCGCCCCCCTCCGTGGTTGATCCGCAGCTCCAAAATAGCTCATTACTTGTTTTATATGACGCAGGCGGCGACATCAAACGAAATTAAACGATCGAAATCGACCGAATTTAGGGTCCTCTGACGCGAGGAAACCACGACGTGATTTCTCCGTGTCGGATCTCCACGCTGCACGCAACGTGCTCGTTTGTGTTTTTCATTTGCTAACTTGTGACCTTTGCTAACGTCAACCAACTCTGCGATCGAGTTTATTTTAGTTGTATTTTTTTACACGCACGTATGTTTATTTACCTATCTCCGCAGTCTGTCAAAGAGGTGATTCATTTATGATTATTGGCCCCAGGTCAGTCGGTAGCCCCTTCATCAACCAGTGATTGTTGCCTTTCCGTATTGTAGGAGCGTCAACAATGATGTTGCTTTAACGCAGTCAGAGCAACAATGGGAAAGCCCAAATGGTTGTGGTTGTTCTACTTTGCAAACTGCCCCGCAGTAAAAAATAATAAAAACCCCAAGATGTCCCTCCCTCCCGTCGCTTTATTTATTTTTTTGTATGACGAAATAATAAATCTGTTTTCTCCTCCGCAGGTCTGTTTGGGTATTTTGCCATGCATCGAACCACCAGAATAAAGATCACGGAGCTGAACCCACACCTCATGTGCGTCCTGTGCGGGGGATATTTCATCGACGCGACCACCATCATCGAATGCCTGCATTCATGTGAGGGCAATCTACAATAGGCCTACTTACAATTCTGTCATGCAGCTAAATGACATACTGTGTAAATGGCCTGAAGAAAAACACCTATAGTGCATGGTTGTTAACATGATATTAATACTGTTTAATTAATACAATTTCGAGCTTTTTGCTTGGGGAAAAAAATACATGGACTAATTGGAAGTTGGTGTAACGTCATCATTTACCTCACGTTATTTGTTCAGTGAGGGAAAATACATGTTGTCTAATTTAAAACGTCTTCTTTCAGTCTGCAAGATGTGTATTGTGCGGTACCTGGAGACCAGCAAATATTGTCCAATCTGTGATGTGCAAGTGCACAAAACCAAGCCTCTTCTCAACATTAGGTGAGACCACAGCCATATCTTTACCTTCTTTCGCAGCACTGGATAGTTGTTCATAAGCTGGATAACGCAAAATAAATAAACACTGATGTGTTGAGATTGATTTGTTATTTAGTTGTGCGTTTGCGTTCATGTACTGTATGGAAGTGCCTGCTTCTAAAGTCATTTCGCTGTCCCCTTTTTTGCTCTTAACCACATTCCACTTACTGGGATTAGTTTGATTAGTTCTAGTTGGTCTGTGTCAGAAAGGGTCAAAGAGACTGTTGTAAGGCGCGGGTGTGGCAAATCTGTTGGAATTTTTGCTTGCCAAATAGGCCTGCACAGAAAGAGAAAATTAAAAAATTACGGCTGCAAGCCTTTTGAAATGTACCACATATTTGCCTCCAGAAGAGAAAAAGTTGACCTTCTGTGTTATTAAGAGGCAAACAGGGTTCGTTTTTATCCTTTCTCTACTATGAGGTCCATGATATTTGTACATTGCCCAAAGTGTGTTTGAATACCAATCCACATAACCTGGAGTTTGCTCGCTCTCTCTCTCCTGGAGTTAATGTCTCTCTCTCGCTCTCACTAACTCTCCTGGAGTGAATGTTGCTCACTCGCTCTCTCTTGCCCTCCTGGAGTTAATGTCTCTCTCTCGCTCTCTCCCTAGGTCTGACAAAACGCTGCAGGACATTGTCTATAAGCTGGTTCCAGGCCTCTTCAAAAGTAAGCAGAACCACAACATTGCAGAGTAGGAGATCTGCCAACTGCACATAGACCTCAAACAAACTCTAAAATGCTGTCCGCAGACAAAACAATTCAGCATAAAGTATGATGCTACTTCTGGTCTATCAGGTTAAATCCCCTTTTAGTCAACGACCCAAAACAAGCACCATTGCATGGGTTGTTTTGGTTAAATTGGAAGCCAACCGAATGAACAGAATTGAACACGTTTAGAACAAACCAGACATCTTATTGCCCATATAAGATGGGTGCGTCCACTGAATGTTGGCTGTCTGCTTTTAATGACTGTCCCTGTTCTGTTTTCTCCTTTCTGTAGATGAGATGAAGAGGAGGAGAGACTTCTATGCAGCGCACCCCTCTGTAGATGGTGTGTAATGGTCTAGTCTGTGTGCATGAGAAATGTAGTGTTCAAAGCTGGTGTGTCACATTGGCAAACTTGGTTGTAATATAATTCTACCATATAGTGTCTTGCATACAGTGTGGCTAATTATCTCCAGTTTGAATGTACCCACGGGACTGTTGTTTTTGTGGTTGTCGTTTCATTGTGTGTGTGTGTGTGTGTGTGTGTGTGTGTGTGTGTGTGTGTGTGCTTGTGTGTTTAATGCAGCTACGAATGGATCGAACGAGGACCGCGGCGAGGTGGCAGACGAAGACAAGCGCATCATCACAGACGATGAGATCATCAGTCTCTCCATTGAGTTCTTTGACCAGAACAGGTAGGATCCTTTTATTACTTTAAAAACTTCAGAAACATCCAATGGAAGTTGATGGTTTTAAGGACGTTTTGTGCTTTCTAATAAAGACCGAGCTCCTTTTTGAAACTCCTGGTGTAACATTTTTTAGAGCAGAACAAATGGGTTGCTTAGTTGGAGTTTTGGTCTCGTGGAGAGTGCACTGCCCCACAAGAGTAAACCTAAGATTGATTAAATAGTTGTTCAATTGAAGTACTAACTTAAAGTACCCACACCACAGAAACACTAAATGCTTTGCTGAGATTTAAGCAAAGAATAGCTTTCTCTTAATTGTACTTTACATTCTCAATACTGTTTGAAACTTGATAAATGTACATGTATGTTCTGTATACCCCTGAGAAAAACTAAACTTTTTAAATATTTAATTTCAATATTTTGGACTATTTGTATAGAAATAATGTATAACAATTGGGGGACAGGTAATTCATATTTCGCTTTAATCTAATAAAGTGTAATGATTAAGTTGACTCGCATCTTAACTGACTTATTTTGTGAATTACCCTTTTTATTTATTTAGGGTTAAACTCGGTGTTGTCCCAGATGACAAGCCCACTAAAGACCAGGTAAATATGAGTTTTTTCCTACATGGTTTGTAGCCAATCTATATTTGTAATTTTATCTTCTTCAACACATAATTGTTAGCAATTCATTCAAGTTATGAACCACTTGAATATTGACAGATCGTCCCCTCTGATAGAGAAAAAAAGCTGGTTGTAAAGTTGACAATTTGGTTCTCAATTTTAAAGTATCTCAACGTAATTAATATTTTTGCTTTTATTTTAGAACCAATACAAAGATGTTTTATAAACTAGTTGTAAAAAATCAACTGCTGAAATCTACATGCATTCATTCTTTTGTCCCCATCGTTTTTTGGTTGAATAAAAAAAAAACTTAATAGAAATATGTTGAACTGCAGGCGGCAAACAAGAGGTACCTTCAGTGTCCAGCCGCCATGACAGTCATGCACTTAAGGAAGTTCCTGCGCAGTAAAATGGATATCCCCAACGCCTACCAGGTAAGATGAGTCCCATTCATCTGTGCAAACAGTACCTTGTAATTAATTCCCTATCCCCTCTCTGAACATGTGAGCACAGTCTATTGGTGGCTTTGTACCGCAAAAAGCAGAAAATGGGTTGACTGCTTTAGTCACAGGTGCATTATTCATAAGCCTGCATTTCTACTTTTATATTTGTAGGTTGAAGTCATGTATGAAGATGAACCACTAAAAGATTACTACACACTAATGGATATAGCCTATATCTACACTTGGAGACGGGTAAGCAAGTTTTTCTCCTTAACTGCAACTTTGTGGGTTTAGTTTAGTGTGAAAAATATATAGTCTAACTGTATACAATACATACAAAGCACTAACTCTACAATTAGGCCTTTATAGTTTCTCATATGTTGGTGTTGTTAAAACGGTGTACTGAGCATTATTATGTAGCCTAATGTTAGAGTCTTCATGTGGTTAACGTTCATAGAAGATTAACAAGACTTGTTTTGAATCGACCAGCTTGTCTTAGCATATTGGTGGTAGGATGGCGAATTGACGAATATTATGTTGGTGATGGTATGACCCTCATTTTGTTTTAAAACCACGAAAGTAAAAAATATAGTTTTTAAGTTTAAACCTCAAACTTTTTTTCTTTTAAAGAATGGCCCGTTACCTTTGAAATATCGAGTCAGACCCAACTGCAAGAAGATGAAGCTGAGTCCAACACAACCAGAGGCCCCTAACAGCACCGGCCGGTCTGGCCCTGAAAGCGACTTTGCGAGCGACAAAGCCAGCAGTCCAGCCGGCGTCCCCTCCACGTCTTCGTCGTTGCCGAGCCCGAGTACGCCTGCGCAGTCGCCGCATCCACAGTTCACCCCCAACGCTCCCAACAACCAGAACGGCGCTCCCAGTTTAACCCCCCTCGCCCAGAGTCGGCCGTACCCATTCAGCATCAAATCACGCAAGATGTCTGTCAACGGATCGTCCGCCTCCTCTGGATGACATCGCGTAATGACGCAGGCTTTTCGCAGCCCACGAAAGACGCGCTCCTCTGATGTTTTCACGCCAATGTAGTTCCGTCGTGTAGTCTCTCTTACGTCACTCTCGTCACTCTCGCCGTCTCAAAGGGCCGTTGTTGTTCGACATGAGGGGTGGAAGTTTAACGTAGTAGAAAATGAAACGATTGGCCTGTTCCTTTTTTTTTATGGAGATTATCCATGGGAAATGTTTTGTGTCAAAGTGTAGACGGAAAAACTGCATTTAACCTGTAGGCCTACCTATTCCCCATAAGATACGTTTTATTTTACGGATGTGACTGATTGTTTTCTTTTGTCTTTTTTTAATTTGACGTTTTATTTCCTTTTTACTTTTTGTTGTCGAGTCAAACATATTGATATGACTATTTTAGGTGTGCCGGGTTAACATATTTGAAAATGTCAGTTAAGCATGCCTAACACTTTTTTCTTCTTAGAAAAATTCTATATAGCCTATATCAGAAGGGTTAGTCTATATGCTCGTCGCCCCCCCCCCAAAAAATTGTCTTTTTTTTTTTTATAATCTATATTTTTAGAAAAGTTTCAACGAAAGTTTTGCCTTTTTGGGAGAATTATAGGCTGACTCTGGTTGACGTAGGCTGGTGGGTCACTGCTCTGCAGAAGAAAAACTTCAAGAGAGTTCTCTTAATTTGCCTTTTTACTGGAAACGTACACGTAGGCCCCTATAGCCTCTTCGTAGCTGCAGTTGAATCCAAACGCTTTCATCCACCTCTTTTAAAACGTTCGCGGTTTTTAGAAAAATCTCCTGTAAATAGAAATAATGCATATTTAATCATTGACGACTTTGTTTTTCTGTTCCTTTTATTCCGGGGGAATGACAGGCTTTTACACGAATAAGCACCTCACCTGCATTTCATGCTTAACGACTGATGTTCTGTTGTCTCCTGTGTTTTCTCCGTATTTGTATCGCTTGATTGTATGGACAACTATTGTATTGTTACTGTTGCACAGTATAAAAACATCTAAATAAAACATTTTACACTTGTAACAGATTTGCACACTTTATTAAAGCCTTGAACAGACTGACGAGGCTCTGCTCACGCCAACCTACAATCTGAGAAGGCAAAGTCCCCCAAAACAGAAGAGCTTCGTCTGAATTTATTTCATTTCATTGACGTTTGGAATCCTACATTTTGCTTTAGAAAACTATCCGGCGTGATTGTTTAGATTGATTATTTAAATGAAAGCGCATCTGAACTGCATTTAATTCCGTGAAAAAACGCAGCGATTAAAAAATATAGCTGCATTATCTTGGCCAAAGATAGGCCTAATACATTTGGATATATATAAATCATAACATAGGGTTATACAAAATGAATATTTTAGCCTTAACATCCACATCTTAGTTTAATTAACGAGTGGGCATATATAGGCCAATACGAATTGTGCCTTTATCACGTGAATCTTTTTCGGCCTGTTCCAAATAGCCTAGGCTACCTCAAATCCTCGGTTACCGTTTTTAAAATAAGTGATTAGGAAAGGAACATAGGTCCAATACAGCCAACAAATATCTCTAAGTTTAGTTGAATTTTCAATGAGTTTTGCCTTTTTCGCTCAATGAATTAGAACTTAAATAGTTATTTTGTATCTGCATATGAATAAAAAGCCTTACAAAATAATTAATATGGGCCTAGTATAATCGAACCGGCTACATCTCATCCACTATCTTAGAAATAACACAATATAGTGATAATATAATTTATTCGTTCTATTTATTAGGTTATTATGTAACTATAGACCCATGGTATCATGTTTTGTTTGTAATTAATATAATTATATAATTTATTATTGAATTGTTTATGAAGTTTGCTGTTCTTTACGTGACACACACACACACACACACACACACACACACACACACACACACACACACACACACACACACACACACACACACACACACACACACACACACACACACACACACTCCCATTTTGGAAGAGTTTAAGGGTGAAAAAAGTTTGGAACACAACTGAGATATGCCAATCGTTAGAAATGTATACTTTCCCTGAATTAAGCATTGGTTTCAAGTAGGTCATGTGGATGCAGGGTCACAATAGGGCGGTTTTTTTTGTGTTTTTCCTCTGTAGCTCAGTCAAAGATAAAAAAAAATTACAACCTGCCCCGCAATCCAGCGTCATCGTGAACCCGTGGAGACGCTTGACATAATGACGTTATGCTTCTATTGGTGTCGTGTCCTCAAATGGTTTCTACTTTCAGGAAATCCTGCAAAGTTGGAAACGTTTAAAGAGGCTTTAAATTCTGTAGCCATCGCCTTACAAGTTGAAGCCTGGTCTAGAGCAGCAACTAGAACTGTCCCTGAACCTGTGAGTCCTATATATAGGCCTATCGTATTATATTATATCAGTGCGCGTGTATCTTGGCCTTGTAGCGACATGTTCCTCTAATTAAATAAATTGAAAGAATGAGAGTTTAACGCAGATATGCATCTCGTTGAACGCTATTATTCGGGAGTATAAAATAAGGGTTTTACGCTACATTATCCGTTATCTGTGATTAAATGTCACCTCCCCAAAGGTAGGCTATGCAAGGCAAGAGTTAAGCCAAACTTACTAAACTAATTATCCTTCTTAATGAAATTAATAAAGACAACATCGACACATGTCATGGAGTAGGTCTTTGTTAGTGAATTATTTGCATGGCTGTCATTGCCGTTTTTCTCAACGCTGTTGTCAATATAGTTTATAAAATAACGTATTCGATTGCTCATTGTTGTTTGCCATCGACACCCTGAGGAAGGCAGACTGCTACCTATCTCAAATGTTACTCAAGTAGGCTCAATCAAGTCCTTTAAAATGTTTTAAAGGCTTTTTAATTGCAGATCCACTTGAGTGGACCTGCATTCATTATTAGGTTATAACCTTACTTTAGTGGTTTCATTCCTTTTCCCATTTGAATTCATTGGTTGAATGTCGACTACTGTATACCTACATGGTTTCATTTTGGTCCCTGAAATCTCTATTCATAAAGTTCGTATTTCTACATTTTCTAATTTCGAAAAACGGCTTTCTGCTCGTACATAGCCCATACGTTTTAACTCATGCTTGTTAAGGAAGGCTAGGCAATTAGAATGCTTAATTGTACATTACAACATGTTATTTAGCAAGGTGTTGTGGCAAGACAAAAGTTGATCGATCGCATGGGCCAAGGACAAAGTGCGAGGCAACTTATTGAAAGACTTATTTATTATACTAAACAATTATATGGCTATAGCTTTAATGGTCTATAGGCTTACTGTTGCACTTTTTATTTTCTTGTTGTGCTAAATCACTAAATCTTAATATTTGGTTTTGTGATGCAAATGGTTACATTTTAATGATACAAATAATTAATGAATATGCTTTATTTTCAAGTGTACATTTATTCCACTAAATAGAAGCACCCTTTCATTCGAGTTTCCAGAGGGAAATGTAAGCTTATGTGTTTTAATAAGATGGCATAAAGTATGTCGCTTGTAATCAATTAATGCCTTTACAATTTACATTTTTAAACTAAATCGTCTAAACTACTACACCTGGTGGCGTTTTGCGGTAATGCCCCCTTTAGCACACGGTATAGATTGTCTTTGTTTGTACATTTTGTTTTTGATATTAAATGATGTATGAAAAATACATATCATGTATGGGAAAAAAAGATCTTTATCACTTTCTAAAAAAAAGAATAATACCTGTTTTTTCAGTATAGACAGTGACTATAGTTAATTGAAGACCTGACGGAGATTCAAGATAGTGGAAGCGTAACGATTAGACAAACGAAAAAGCGGATAAGCAAACCAGCAGTATGGGAGGTGAAGTGAGGCAAAGCGAACTGTGATCCTCTCTGGCACTGCCGCCTATCGTCTCCACGGATGGATCCACGCACGTCCATGCGTTTCCAATGCGTTGGCTGCAAACGTCGATTTGGGTATAGCCCTTGCGTAGTGTAGGCTACATGGGGAAAACAGCTCTCTGGCTATAGCAACAAAAAGCATGCATAAAACCAAGTCGGTGTTTCTATGTTAAATACAAAGCTTTTTAAATTTCTTTATGCATTTTTTAAATAGGCTACATGAGGCCTCTATAATATGATCCTATAATAATAATAATAATAATAGTGCCATGTAAGTCACTAAAACTGAATGAAATAAAAACGTTTTTAAAGATGATGTAGGACAGATTGAAGAGATCACTTTGTAAGAGAAGCCATAACCAAGGCTGAGTGAGTGAATGGCTCTGTGAGAATATCCGTGCCAGTTGAATAAACCCTACCCCTGGTTGAGACTATTTCGATTTTTGACCGCGCCCTTATCATTTGTGACCAATCAGGGCATGTCTTCCCTGATGGGTTTGGGAATTTCATATAAGCTGTCATTCTGTCACAATGAATGCAACACTTCCCAGGTAATTGATTCTTTATTTACCTTGCTCTCTTCTTCACATTTCTGCTCTCTCTATCTACAATTCAAACATTACCCACAACTTATTTTTGTAAATCGTAAATTAATGAATGTAAATATGTGTTTAATTATGCTGTTGATGGCTGACTTGTTAGTCAAATCTATAGATGTTATGCCGGACCGGTGGTTGTCATTTTACAAGCTTGAAGCATATGCTTCTGTTCAGTGTGAACGAAGCTATTGCTCTTTGTATTCCTGTTTTGCAAATGCAAATACAATGTTATTACGTTTTGTTTTTAACAATCCAACCTCTAATCTTCACATTCCTGATGGATTTCCCACCACAGTAAGTTATTGTTCTATTTAGTGAAACGTATTCTGTCATGATGAATTCAAATTTCATTGTTGTGACGGTTTTGGTAGAATATTTGGTAGAATTTCCAAATTGGTTATTTTGCACATGTTTATTAACATCATTATTCTCATCAGTGTTCTTGTTTTTATTATTGTTTATTTGTAAGGGAAGTGAAACATTCAAATTTGCTTTGGCTACAAACACAATACAACAGAAAATGCTTCTCCAACTGTCAAACAATCATTAAAGTTACATTTTACAGTTTAAAACCATTAAACTGGAAACTTAAGACAGCATAAACTCGAGTACCCTACACACATTCTGACTAGTTGATGTCACGATTACTAAGTTTAAGCAGGACTTGGCTGTTGTAGAAAACATTGTAGAATCCTGATTCAGCTTTAGTAGGTATTCCAGAGGGCTGTGCCTGCAATTGAAAGTGTAGTTTGAGCAAAGTAGGTCTTACAGTGTCTAATTCTATAGTTTCCTTCTGAGCTGATTTGGCTGTGAATTGCAGTATAGTTAAGTTAGGAAAATGTGTAAAAGATATTGCCAAAGTCCATTTAGGATACCTTTTGCAGTCAGAACTTCTGGCTAGTGAGCTCCTTATCAGATTAAGTGTTAGCTGGGTTACCTTCTCATGGCCACTTTAGCAGGGAAAGCAGAAATCACTGTGTATGAACCTTCTCTCCTTCATTTGGTTCTGTTGGCCTCTAAAAGACGACAATGAAAGCTGCTCAAAACAAAACCCTTTTTGAGACTTTTGATTAAATTTTGAAGCATAGAAATTGAATCAACTTAACTTGGTCTAAATCCTGATAGGACTTTCAACCTCACACCCATTCTAACGGCGTCCTGTCATTATCTTCTGTTACTTGGAAAGTTTTTTTTGGAAGCAAAATTTGCTTGAATTGTACATTATCTTCAACTTCTTTTGAAAAGTTTCTTTGGTGGTCTATGAAAAAAATGCAAAAGTCACTGTTGCTATTTCTTCATTAAAAGAAGAGGAACAAAGTTTGATGAGGCAAAGCATCTTGTTATAGGCCTATAGTGGCCATGCATTTAAATTATTGAACATTAAAATAATAGTCGTGTACACAGAAGGATAGGTAAACATGACACAGCTTGAGTCAGAACAGATTCTCAAATAATTATTGACCAAATTATGCTTAACATCAAATGGGCTCAACAAAAAAATGCCTTTTTTTTTCATTGGTGGTGCTCACTAAACTTGTAGGTTAGATCCATAATTATAGACAATGACTGCTTCGTATGTCTGCAATCATCTTCAACAGCTATCATTAGCTATCTTTCTTTTTTATTTTATGAAAGTTAAGGAAAAACATATGAATTAAGATTAAGTCCCTTTTTTAAAGTTGTAACCTCTTGGCTATACACCAGTTATATTGAATACTTGATAAATGTGATGATATCATCTCTAACTTGCTGGTACATTGTACTTCTATGGGATCCTAAATATAAATGATCCGTCATTTACCTAGATTTCTTAATGCATAGTTCACAAATAGTAGTTCACAAAAGAATATGGTGGAAGCGTAGCCATGCTCAGCCTAAACATGTAAGGGAAACATCAACTGGTATCAGGGGTCGCCCCAATATCTTATCTATAAGGTGGACTCCAACGGCCCAACCACAGGGAGCAGCATAAACCCTCAACATGATTCAATATATGCAAAGGGAAAGACCCTTGAGCAATCAATGGATCTCTTACTTATAAGCATGAAGATCTCTGTCCATCTTGAGCAATAGAGGAGAGAGAGTTTAAAAGGGAGGCATTTGTTTGATTATACTATCTGTGTAAAGGGGTAAATGTGGAACCAGGTAATACATTTTCCAAAATGAATAAATAAAGCAAAGTAAGTAAACTTTCATCTAATTAAAATTGTGTTCAAATAAAAAGATAAAAATAGTGCAAAACAAATATTTTAAATGTTATAAAGATGGGTAAGAAATATGGCGACCGAACACATTGTGCAAATTTGCATATAGAGATAAAATGGAAATGGCGCCACCTTTTTTGACACCTGATTGACTGTTTTGGTTGCAGCCATGGTGGCCAAAGTCCTGGAGGTAGCGCAGCCCGACTGGGCGCCCCCACCCGAGGCCGTCCTGGTGTTGACCACGGACAACTTTGATGAGACGGTGAACAACGCTGACATCATCCTGGTGGAGTTCTACGCTCCATGGTCAGTCCACACAGACGACAAATGAACCAATTAGAGAAGGGGAAATTATGTAAAGAAGCAGTGGAGCAAGCAAGTTGGTAGTTGGAGAGATGATTACTGTTTCGCGTGGCTGCATTTGGCTTGAGGTGACTGGTCAAAATAATATGAATTAAAAAAAATAAAATTGTGTTAAAAAAGAAAGATAATAATAGTGGAAAATAAAATTTTAAATGTTCTAAAGATGATTTTTTATCAAATATTCTTAATTTCAATAAAACTGATACAGTTAGGCCTATTAATAGTAAATAATATAATATTAAAAGTAATTCTTCAAATTATAGATTATATTCAAGGATTCCCTTACCTCCACAAGTAAACCATTGAAGAACTTTTTGAAAAAGTAGGTAGATGTCACATGGGGTCAGCGAGGTCAAAATGGGGCGGGGGCGTCTTTTGACAGACGTGCAAATAGGGCGTGAGCATACTGCTCAGCGTGTCAGAACACCACCTGCCGACGTGTTCTTGTCAATATCATTTAGGAGATTGCCTAAGTGAAGCATATTTTAGGACTACTGGTGGTTATTTAACTGCCTTATCTCGACAGGTTTAAACTCTGACAAGCCCAAAAAAACAAACTTGAATTTGTCACATAAAACCGTATAATAAAAGAAAGAAATAATTTGTGTGTGACTGAGAGAAAGGTGGATATACGTTTAGAATTACTTTCTAGAAAGAAGGGTTTTTATAGCCGACTTCAAACTGAAAACACAAAAAATAACAAAGAACACTTAAGGGCATAATTAAACTGAAAACAGGTGAAGGGAATTACTGGGTCGGATAGTAATAAGTGGTGCGTTAGCCAATGGCGACATCTAGAGGCGTGATAGGGGATAGGCGCAGGAACTGAACTGTTTTTGTAAAAGCTTGCACTTTATTACTTATTTAGTGGTGGTAACTCTTTTTGTAACGACGTGATATTGATACTGTATGTGTTTTTTTGGTAAATGTGTGTGTGTTCGTGTTCATCCATCTGAAATATGAATAATAACTGCAGAGGAATTATAAGAGGCAATCCCCAGTATGGGATAGAATGGACAGGGATAACATTGTCCCTGTCCATGTGGCGAGAACTTCTTTAATTGATTGTAAAGACAAGATGCCTTCACCAAAGAAATCAGTTTGAACAAAGGTTATTTTAGGCCATGATCCATATCATAAGACTTCATAGATGAGGTATTAATCGTCAAAGCATATTTACTTGTCAATGTCCGATTGTTTTATTTTTTCAGCATCATTACCAAAAAAAAAAAAAAAAGTGATGAAATACTGTTGCTTGTTGTGAAGGAAAGACATTGACTGTCCACAGAATATTTCACAGTGGAGCCTCTGGTGACCATGGGGTGGCCCAGGCCACTGCCAACAGGTGAACTTGGCCAAGGGCCAATCCTCCAGTAGGGCCGAGCTCTCTGAGTGGCCAACGACGTGCGTCGCGTCGGAGGTCGCATTGGTCGCGTCGTAGGTCGCATTGGTCGCGTCGTAGGTCGCATTGGTCGCGTCGTAGGTCGCATTGGTCGCGCGTCGGTCGCTGTGTTGGTCGCTCGTCTGGCTGCTTTTCAGTCGCTGTGTGGTCGCTGGCTGGCTCGGGTCGCTCAAAGTCTATAGGGCGGTCCTTAATTCAGTTAATTTGCATGTTATTAAACGGGTTTTTTTGCGAACAGTTGAAAGTACCGAGAAAGCCATGCCTCTCTGGCGAAAGCTTCCAACAGCTCTTTATTGCAAATATTATTTTTATATTGAAGTAGGCCAGGTCTATCAGTAGGCCTATCAATAAAAATGTATTATTTGTAATTTGGGGCGTATTCAAATAATGTATTTTATATCTTATGAATATATATATATTTGTTATGTAAATGTCATTAAGCCTAATAAGGTAGGCCTATATTATGCACAAAGCACTTTGTTATAGATTGCTATATTAGTTGTAATTTGGGCTTATTGAAATAATGTATTTTAGATATTATATATAGCCTATTTGTTTTGTGTTAAATGTGTCATTAAGCCTAATAAGGTATGTTATGTATAAAGATTTTCGTTATAGAGCGATAGTTGATGATAATAAACAACAGTGTTACCCCATAAGTTTTATTTGATAAATATGGACATTTTTTGATTTGATAAAACGACAGTGTTACCCCTTATGTTTTTTTTGATGGCGACCGATAAAAATACGAAAGTGTTACCCCTTACGTTTTATTTGATAAAAAACGACAGTGTTACCCCGTATGTTTTGTTTGATAAATATCAACATTGTTTGATTTGATAAAAATACGACAGTGTTACCCCTTATGTTTTATTTGATAAAAAACGACAGTGTTACCCCTTATGTTTTATTTGATAAAAAACGACCGTGTTACCCCTTATGATTGTCTGATGAAAAACGACAGTGTTACCCCCTTATGTTTTATTTGATAAAAAACGACAGTGTTACCAGATTTGATAAACGACAGTCCCTTGTGTTTTTTTTTTGATGACGACCGATACAAATACGACCAGTGTTACCCCTTATGTTTTTATTTGATAATATCGACATTGTTTGATTTGATTAAAAAAACAACAGTGTTACCCCTTAAGTTTTTATTTGATAAAAAAAAACAACAGTGTTACCCCTTATGTTTTTTTGATGGACAAACCGATAAAAAATACGAAAGTGTTACCCCTTATTTTGTATTTGATAAATATGGACATTGTTTAATTTGACAAAAAAAAACGACAGTGTTACCCCTTATGTTTTATTTGATATAAAAAACGACAGTGGTTACCCCTTATGATTTATATTTGATAAAAAACGACAGTGTTACCCCTTATGTGTTTATTTGAATGAAAAACAACAGTGTGTTACCCCTTATGTTTTTTTTGATGACGGCCGATGAAAATACGACAGTGTTACCCCTTAAGTTTTATTTGATAAAAAACAACAGTGTTACCCCTTGTGTTTCTTTTGGATGACGACCGATAAAAATACGAAAGTGTTACCCCTTATGTTTGTATTTTCATAAATATCTACACACTGTTTTAATTTGATAAAAAAAACGGACAGTGTTAATACCCCTTATGTTTTATTTGATAAAAAAAACGACACATCGTTACCCCTTATGTTTTATTTGAAAAAAAACGACATCAGTGTTACCCCTTATGTTTTATTTGATAAAAACGAACGACAGTGTTACCCCTTATGTTTTATTTGGTAAAAAACGAACAGTGGTTACCCCTTATGTTTTATTTGATAAAAAACGACAGTGTTACCCCCTTTATGCTTTATTTGATGAAAAAACAACAGTGTTACCCCTTATGTTTTTTTTGGATGACGGCCGATGAAAAATACGACAGGTGTTACCCCTTAAGTTTTATTTGATAAAAAAACAAGTGTTACCCCTTATGTTTTTTTTTGATGACGGCCCATGAAAATACAACAGTGTTACCCCTTATGTTGTATTTGATAAATATCGACATTGTTTAATTTGATTAAAAAAACGACAGTGTTACCCCTTAAGTTTTATTTGATAAAAAACAACAGTTACCGCTTGTGTTTTTTTTTATGACAACCGATAAAAAAACGACATTTGTTTTTATTCATTAAATATTTACATTTAACAGACATTTTTATCCAAAGCGACTTGCATCAGTTAATAAACACATTGACAGCAGAGTCAACCATGCAAGGCGACAGCCAGCTCGTCAGGAGCAGGTTTAACTGTGTCTTGCTCAAGAACACATCAACACTCAGCTAGCAGGAGCAGGGGATCGAACTAGCAACATTTTAGTTACTAGACAACTGCTCTAACTCCCTGAGCTAAGCAGACAATTAATATCGCTAGGGTTACCACATTGCTTTCGTATGATAAGAAAATGACAGTGTTACCCCTTATGTTTTTATTTGATAAAAAACGACAGTGTTACCCTCTTATGTTTTTATTTGATAAATATCGACATTGTTTGATGTGATAAAAATACGACAGTGTTAACCCTTATGTTTTATTTGTTGATAAAAAACGACAGTGTTACACCTTATGTTTTATTTGATAAAAAAACGACAGTGGTTACCCCTTATAGTTTTTATTTGATAAAAAACGACAGTATTACCCCTTGTGGTTTTTTTTGATGACGACCGATACAAATACGACAGTGTTACCCATTATGTTTATTTTGATTAAATATCGACATTGTTTGATTTGATAAAAATACGACAGTGTTACCCCTTAAGTTTTATTTGATAAAAAAAGACAGTGTTAACCCTTATGTTTTGTCTGATAAAAAACGACAGTGTTACACCTTATGTTTTATTTGATAAAAAACGACAGTGTTACCCCTTATGTTTTATTTGATAAAAAACAACAGTGTTACCCCTTATGTTTTGTCTGATAAAAAACGACAGTGTTACCCCTTATGTTTTATTTGAAAAAAAAACGACAGTGTTACCCCTTATGTTTTATTTGATAAAAAACAACTTATGTTTTTTTTGATGACGAGCCGATGAAAATACCGACAGTGTTAACCCCTTATGTTGTATTGTGATATAAAACAACAGTGTTACCCTATATGTTTTTTTATGAACGACCCGATGAAAAAACGACAGTGTTACCCCTTATGTTTTATTTGATAAAAAACAACTTATGTTTTTTTTGATGACGGCCGTTGAAAATACGACAGTGTTATCCCTTATGTTTTATTTGATAAAAAACGACAGTGTTACCCCTTATGTTTTATTTGATAAAAAACGACAGTGTTACTCCCTTATGTTTTTGTCTGATAAAAAAAACGACAGTGTTAACCCTTATGTTTTATTTGATAAAAAAACATGTTTTTTTTGATGACGGCCGTAGAAAATACGACAGTGTTACCCCTTATGTTGTATTTGATAAATATCGACATTGTTTGATTTGATAAAAATACGACAGTGTTACCCCTTATGTTTTATTTCATAAAAAACGACAGTGTTACCCCTTATGTTTTATTTCATAAAAAACGACAGTGTTACCCCTTATGTTTTGTCTGATAAAAAATGACAGTGTTACCCCTTATGTTTTATTTAATAAAAAACGACAGTGTTACCCCTTATGTTTTATTTGATAAAAAACAACAGTGTTACCCCTTATGTTTTTTTTGATGACGACTGATGAAAATACGACAGTGTTACCCCTTATGTTTTATTTGATAAAAAACGACAGTGTTACCCTTGTGTTTTTTTTGATGACGACCCGATAAAAATACACAGTGTTACCCTTATGTTTTATTTGATAAATATCGACATTGTTTAATTGATTAAAAAAAACGACAGTGTTTACCCCCGTAAGTTTTATTTGATAAAAAACCAACAGTGTTACCCCCTTATATTTCTTTGATGACGACCGATGGAAAATACGACCAGTGTTTACCCCCTATGATGTTTTATTTGATAAAAAAACGACAGTGTTACCCCTTATGTTTTATTTGATAAAAAAACAACAGTTTTACCCCTTATGTTTTATTTGATAAAAACGACCAGTGTTACCCCTATGTTTTGTCTGATAAAAAACGACAGTGTTACCCCTTATGTTTTATTTGATAAAAAAACGACAGTGTTACCCCTTAGGCCTATGTTTTGTCTGATAAAAAAACGACAGTGTTACCCTTTATGTTTTATTTTGATAAAAAACGACAGTGTTTACCCCTTATGTTTTATTTGAATAAAAAACGACAGTGTTACCCCTTATGTTTTATTTGATAAAAAACATGTTTTTTTTGAATGACGGCCGGTAGAAAATACGACAGTGTTACCCCTTATGTTGTATTTTGATGATAATATACGACAGTGTTTGATTTGTATAAAAATACGACAGTGTTTACCCCTTAATGTTTTATTTCATAAAAAACGACAGTGTTAACCCTTATGTTTTTATTTCATAAAAAACGACAGTGTTACCCCTTATGTTTTGTCTGATGAAAACCGAGAATGACAGTGTTACCCCCTTTAATGTTTTTATTTAGATAAAAAACGACAGTGTTACCCCTTATTGTTTTATTTGATAAAAACAACAGTGTTACCCCCTTATGTTTTTATTTGATAAATATGACACGAATTGATGAAGAAATACGACAGTGTTACCCTTATGTTTTATTTGATAAAAAACGCAGTGTTTACACCTTGTGGTTTTTTTGATGACGACCGATAAACAAACAACAGTGTTACTCTTATGTTTTATTTGATAAATATCGGACATTGTTTAATTTGATTAAAAAAAACGACAAGTGGTTTACCTCGTAAGTTTTTATTTGATTAAAAACCAACAGTGTTAACCTTTATTTATTTTGATGACGACCGATGAAAATACGACTAGTGTTTACCACTTATGTTTTATTTGGATAAAAACGACAGTGTTTACCTTATGTTTTATTTGATAAAAAACAAACGTTTTAAGCCCCTTATGGTTGTATTTGATTTAGAAAACGACAGTGTTACCACCCTTATGGTTGTGTCTGATAAAAACGACAGTGTTACCCCCTTATGTTTTATATTGAAATAAAACGACAGTGTTACCCCTTAGGCCTATGTTTTGGTCTGATAAAAGGAAACGACAGTGTTACTACCTTTATGTTTTATTTGATAAAAAGACAGTGTTAACCCTTATGTTTTATTTGATTAAAAAACGACAGTGTTACCCCTTATGTTTTATTTTGATAAAAACATGTTTTTTTTATGACGGCCGTAGAAAATACGACAGTGTCACCGGCTTAATGTTGTATTGATAAATATCGACATTGTTTTGATTTGATAAAAATACGACAGTGTTTCCCCTTATGTTTTATTTCTTAAAACGACAGTGTTACCCCTTATGTTTTGTCTGATAAAAAATGACAGTGTTACCCCTTATGTTTTATTGATAAAAACGACAGTGTTACCCCCTTATGTTTTTTTTGATGGACGACCGATGAAATACGGACAGTGTTACCCCTTATGTTTATTTGATAAAAACGACAAGTGTTACCCCTTGTGTTTTTTGATTGATGACGACCGATAAAAATGCACAGTGTTCCCCTTTATGTTTTTATTTGATAATATCGACATTGTTTAAATTTGTTAAAACGACAGTGGTTACCAACCCGTAGATTTTATGTGATAAAAACCAACAGTGTTTTACGCCCCCTTGGTGTTTTTTTGTGACACCGTAAAATATACGACAGTGGTTTTTATTCATAAATATTTACATTTAGGGCATTTAGCAGAACGCTTTTATCCACAGCGTATCTTACATCAGTTAATACACACATTGACAGCCGGTCAACCATGCAAGGCGCCAGCCAGATCGTCAGGAGCAGTTAGGGTTACTGTGACTTGCCTCAGGTACATCACCACTCCAGCTAGGAGGAGCTGGGGATCCGACTTATTACTTTGGTTACTAGACAACTGCTCTACCTCCTGGCTAAAGCAGGACCATACTACAGCTACCGTTACCGTTCCCCATTGCTTTTGTATCATAGCTGACAGTGTTACCTTCTTATTTTTATTAGATAAAACGACAGTGTAACCCCTTATGTTTTAATTTTGAAAAATATCGACATTGTTTGGATCTTGATAAAAATACGACAGTGTTACCCCTTATGTTTTATTGATAAAAAACGACAGTGTTACCCCTTATGTTTGATTTGATAAAAAATGACAAAGTGTTACCCTTAAAATGTTTTTTCTGATAAAAACGACAGTGTTACACCTTATGTTTTATTTTGGATCAAAAACACAACAGTGTTACCCTTATGTTTTTTTGTCAAACACAACATGTTACCCTTATGTTTTTTTTATGACGACCGATGAAAAAAGACAGTGTTACCCCTTATGTTTTATTTTGATGAAAAACGACAGTGTTACCCTTATGTTTTTTTGATATAAGAACGACAGTGTACCTTCTTTATGTTTTGTCTGATAAAAAAACGACAGAGTGTTCCCCTTATGTTTTACTTGATAAAAAACACGACAGTGTTACCCTGCTGTTGATTTTATTTAAGATAAAAACAACTTATGTTTTTTTTTGATTGACGGCCGATGGAAGTGCGCGACGTGTTTACCCTTATGTGTGTAGTTATGATAAAATAATCGACATTGTTGATTTGATAAAAATACGAACAGTGGTATACCTTCCTTTATGTGTTTATTGATACGACTTAGTGTTTTACGTCCTTATGTTTCTAATAATTGATAAACGAGCCAGTGTTTACCCCTTATTGTTTTGTTGATAAAACACGACAGTGTTTACCCTTATGTTTTATTTGATTAAAAAACGAAGTGTTTACCCTTTATTTTATTTGATAAAAACGACAGTGGTTAGTTACCCCTTGTGTTTTTTTGATGACGACCGACTATAAATACAACGGTGTTACCCTTATGTTTTATTTGATAAATATCGGACATTGTTTAATTTGATTAAAAAAAACGACAGTGTTACCCCGTAGTTTATTGATAAAACGCAACAGTGTTTACCAACCTTATGTAATATCTTTTTTTGATGACGACCCGAGTGAAATACGACAGTGTTACCAGCTTATATGTTTATTTGATAAAAACGACAGTGTTACCCCTTATGTTTATTTGATTAAAAAACAACACGTTTTACCCTTATGATTTATTATTTGAATAAAAACGACAAGTGTTACCTCACCTTATAGTTTTTGTCTGAATAAAAAACGACAGTGTTACCCCTTTTACTGTTTATTGATAAAAAAACGAAGTGTTACCCACTTAGGCATATGTTTGTACTGATAAAAAACGACAGTGTTACCCTTTATGTTTTATTTGATAAAAAAACGACAGTGTTACGCCCTTATGTATTTATTATATGATAAAAAAACGACGTGTATACCCCTTATGTTTATTTGATAAAAAACATGTTTTTTTTTTATGACGGCCGTAGAAAATACGACAGTGTCACCTTCTTGATGGTTGTATTCTGATAAATATCGACATTGGTTCTGAATTTGATAAAAACTAACGACAAGTGTTTCCCCGGTGTAATGTTATTTATTAACAAGACAGTGTTACCCCTTATGTTTTTGTCTGATATAAAAAATGACAGTGTTACCCCTTTCTTATGTTTATTTGATAAAAAACGAACAGTGGTTACCCCTTGTAGTTGTTTTTTGGATGAACGAACCGATAAAAATACAACAAGTGTTTACCCCTTACTGTTTTTAATTTGATAAATATCAAATTGTTTATTGATAGTAAAAATTAACGACAGTGTTACCCCGTAAGTTTTATTTGATAAAAAACCAAACAGTGTTACCCGTCCTTGTGGTTTTTTTGATGACAACTGATAAAAATACGACAGTGGTTTTAATTCATAAATATTTACATTAGGCATTTCACGCAGAACGCTTTTATCCAAAGTATGCTTACATCAGTTAATACCACATTGACAGCAGAGTCAAACCATGCAAGGCGCCAAGCCAGATGCGTTCAGGAGCAGTTAGGGTTTTTAACTTGTGACTTGCTCGAGGAAATACCACTCACGCCACTCCAGCTAGGAGGAGCTGGATCGAACTATTAACACTTTTGGTTACATAGACAACTGCTTCTACCCTCCTGAGCTACAGCAGACCATACACTAACTTCACACCGTTACCCATTGCTTTGTATGATAAAGAATGACGTGTTTACCCCTTATGTTTTATTAGATAAAAAACGAGACAGTGTTACCTTATGTTTTAAATTTGAAAAATATGACATTGTAATTTGATTTATAAAAATACGACAGTGTTACCTGAACCCTTTATTTTTATTTTGAAAAAAACGACAGTGTTAGCCCTTCCTTAAGTTTTACCTTTGATAAACAAACATGACAAAGTGTGACCCTTATGGTTTTTCTGATAAAAAGAAACGCAGTGTTACGGAGGCCTTATTTATGTTTTATTTGATAAAAAACAACAGTGTTACCCTTATGTTTTTGATAAAACACAGTGTTACCCTTATGTTTTTTTTATGACGACCGATGAAAAAACGACAGTGTTACCCTTCTTATGTTTTATATTGATGAATAAACGACAGTGTTACCAGCCTTTTGTTTATTTGATAAAAAACGACAGTGTTACCCCTTTATGTTTTGTCTGATAAAAAACGACAGTGTTACCATCCTTAATGTTTATTTTGATAAAAAAACGACAGTGTTACCTACCTGATGTTTTATTTGATAAAAAAACACACTTATGTTTTTTTTGATGAGCGGCCGATTGAAATACGACAGTGGTTACCCCTTATGTTGTATTGATAAAATCTCTGACATTGTTTGATTTGATAAAAAAATCGAACAGTGTTACCTCCTTAATGTTTTATTTGATAAAAAACGACAGTTGTTACCGCCCTTATGTTTTATTTGAATAAAAAGCGACAGTGTTACACGCTTATGTTTTGTCTGATAAAAAACGACAGTGTTACACTTATGTTTTATTCTGATAAAAAAACGACAGTGGTTAACCCTTAATGTTTTATTTGATAAAAAACAACAGTGTTACTCCTATGGTTTTTTTTTATGACTTGACGCGGTGAAAATAGACAGTGTTACCCCTTATGTTTTATTTGATAAAAAATCGAAGTGTTACCATCTTGTGTTTTTTTGATGACGACCGATAAAATACAACAGTGTTACCCTTATGTCTTTATTTGATCAAATATCGGCATTTTTAATTGATAAAAAAAACGGACCAGTGTTACCCATATGTTTTATTGATAAAAAACGAGTGTTCACCCCTATTTTTTTAATTGATCCAAAAATGACAGTGTTCCCCTTAATGTTTGTCTGATAAAAAAACGCACATTGTGTTTACACCTTAATGTTTATTTGATAAAAAAACAACAGTGTTCCCCTTATGCTTATTTGATATAGAACAACAGTGTTACCCCCTTAATTGTTTTTTTTATGACGACCGGATGAAAAACACGACAGTGTTCCCCTTATGTTTTATTGATAAAAAACGAGTTTGTCCTTATGTTTTTATTTGATAAAACGACAGTGGTACCCCTATGTTTTATTCTGATAAATATCGGCATTGGGTTTAATTTGATAAAGAAAACGAAGTGTTACCCTCCTTTATAGTTTTATTGATAAGAAATCAGTGTTAGCCCCTTATGTTTCTTTTGATGACGACGGATTGAAAATACGACAGTGTTAGCCCCCTTGATGTTTTATTTGATAAAACGACAGTGTACCCTTATGTTTTATTTGATAAAAAACAACAGTGTTACCCCCCTTATTTCTTTTGATGACGACCGATGAAATACGACAGTGGTTTACCCCTTATGTTTTATTTGGAATAAAACAGACAGTGGGTTAGCCCTGTATGTTTTTTTGATAAAAACGACAGTGTCTACCCCTTATGTTTTTTTTGATGACGGCCGATGAAAATACGCACACGTGTTAACCTTAAGTTTTATTTGAGAAAAACGACAGTGTTAAGTTTTATTTAAAAAATAAAAATAAATTATAAAAAATAAAAAAATATATTAATATAATAATATAAAAATAAAAACGATCATTTGTGATATTAACTATGGCCATGTGTTTAAGTTTATTTGATATAACATATCAGTGTTTTCCGCTTGTGTTTTTTTGATTGACTAAACTGATAAAAATCACGACAGTGGCTTTTATTCATATATTCATTAGGCATAGCAGACTACTACCAAGACTTACATCAGTTAATGCACACATTGACAGCAGAGTCAACCATGCAAGTGCGCTCCCAGCCAGATCGTCAGGAGCAGTTAGGGTTAACTGTTTTGCTCGGGAACACATCAAACACTCAGTCTAGGAGGAGCTGGGGATCGAACTACTAACACTTTTGGTTACTACGACACGGCTTCCTACCTCCGAGCTAAGCAGTAGCCCAATTAATATAGGCTAGCGTTACAACATTGGCTTTTGTATGATAAGAAAAGGTGACAGTGTTACCCCTTAATGTTGTATTGACCTCAGAATTAGGACAGTGTTTACCCCCTTATGTTTTATTTGAAAAATAAATCGACACTCTGTTTGACTTGATAAAAATAGACAGTGTTACGGCCTTAACGTTTTATTTTGATAGAACGACAGTGTTTACCCGTCACGTTATGTTATTTGATAAAAAATGACAGTGTTACCCCTTTATGTTTTGTCTGATAAAAACGACAGTGTTACAACCTTGGGATGTTTAATTTGCATAAAAAACAAAAGTGTTTACCGCCTTATGTTTATTTTGATAAAAACACAGTTGTTACCGCTTAATGTTTTTTTTAGGGTGAACGACCGATGAACCAAAACGAGGCGGAGTTGTTACCGGCCCTTAATGTTCTTATTGATAAAAAACGACAGTGTTAGACCCCTTATGTTTTATTTGATAAAAACGACAGTGGTTAACCCGACCCTTATGTTTTAATTGATAAAAAGACAGTGTTACCCCTTATGTTTTATTTGATTAAAAAACGACAGTGTTACCCTTATGTTTTATTTGATAAAAACTTATGTTTTTTTTTATGACGGCCGATGAAACATACCACAGTATCCCCTTATGTTGTATTTAGAATAATATCGACATTGTTTGATTGATAACCAAATACGACAGCGTACCCCTTATGTTTTTATTTTCAATAAAAAACGACAGTGTTACCACCTTATGTTTTGTCTGATAAAACGCAGTGTTAATCCCCTTATGTTTTATTTGATAAAAACACCCGCACAGTGTTACCCTTATGTTTGTTATGACGCCGATGAAAATACGACAGTGTTACCCTTTAAGGTTTTATTTGGTAAAAAACGACAGTGAACCTCCCTGGTGAGTATCTGA
Source organism: Melanogrammus aeglefinus (assembly GCA_900291075.1). Lineage (NCBI taxonomy): Eukaryota > Metazoa > Chordata > Actinopteri > Gadiformes > Gadidae > Melanogrammus > Melanogrammus aeglefinus. Next base: position 119,873 of record OLKM01000103.1, read on the forward strand.
CCGATAAAAATACAACAGTGTGTGCCCTTATGTTTTTATTTGATAATATATCGACCTTG
>OLKM01000103.1:119956-297456 GCA_900291075.1 Melanogrammus aeglefinus
TGCTCAGGGTGACTTGTGGTCATGGCTTCAAAGAAAGGTACGTTCCTTATCCTCAAATTAAACGGTGGAATTTGGCTGGTACATAATTCCTTTTAACATGTTAAGTGTTGGTGTAATAAGGAGGGATCCCCCACACTGCGTTCCTTTCCAAGATTTCTACCTTGCTCTCTGGGGGGCTGGGCTCAGGGGGGGGGGGCGCTATACAAATAAAATTGTATTGAATCAAAAGTATATACATTTCATCCATATTTCTTAGTTATTTTTCAATCAGGTTCGTGCCTTGCTTAATGAAATATCTAAACCGGACTGGTCTTGTTCCGAAATTAAACGGTCTGTTTGTTCCCCGTGTCTCTCCAGGCAAGGTGCAGCCCATCATCAAGTCCCAGCCGCTGCCCAAGAACAATAAGGGGCCCGTGAAGGTGGTGGTGGGCAAGAACTTTGACGCAATCGTCATGGACACCAAGAAGGACGTCCTGATCGAGTTCTACGCGCCGTGGTGCGGCCATTGCAAGAAGCTGGAGCCCGACTACCTCGCCCTGGGCAAGAAGTACAAGGGACACAAGGACATCGTCATCGCCAAGATGGACGCCACGGCCAACGACGTGCCGCACGACAGCTACAAAACGGAGGGCTTCCCCACGATATACCTGGCGCCCAGCAACGGCAAACAGAAGCCAATCAAGTATGAGGGCGGGGACAGAACACTCGACGGCTTCAGTAAGTTCCTGGAGGAGCACGCCACGAAGCTGTCGAAGAAAGACGAACTTTGAGAGGGGCTTTTCCCCTCCGGCCAAAACGTAGCCGAGAACTCTTTGTGATGCTAGCGCCGAGTCTTCCAGGGGCGCAAAGCGCAGCCCTCGCGAGGCTGAGGGGTCTGCCGAGGGACACCGTGTTACTGTGTTGCTATGACAACAGTGTTGGACCAGTTATTTTCGTTTGAACCATAAGAGATTTTTACTTTGATCCATTTCTAAAAGCATGTTAATGCACTGTGTTGGAGAATTGGTCTTTTTAAATAAAATTCGAAAAGACGAGGCTTTAGGTATTTGCATTGAAACACGCGTAATGATTTTTTTTAGAATGACATTCCTGGATCGCCAACGCTACATGAAAGACTGAATAAAAAACAAATCAAGTTCCATTAAATCCTTTTATTGTATTTTCTATTTAAATTACATTTTTACAAGAAGGTATGGCCAAATGTTTCCATTTGAATTGGTAATCTACTGAAAAAGGCCTTGATAGAAGAAGCCACGCAATCTAAATACCCTGTACTTTTCCCTAGCCTTAAGACGGTCAAGGCTAGGTACCTCAAAGCATGGCTTGAACCCAACGATTACTCAAGACCAGCGTACTGCTTTTTAAGTAGGCTCATTTTCACAGCTCCGGCCACTGGGAGTTTGTTGCTTAAATATTCTTTAAGGGGGCATTCATCCCAGAGACCCACCGCTGCATCTGAAGGTCTCCAGACAAGGCACACTGATCATTTGATACATTTTGTAAAACATTTCTTTGAATGGCTCAACAAAAACGTGTTGGCACGACCAGCAAGGAAGAGATAAATTGGAAGGACATTGACATTTTTAAAGGGTCTGTTAATATTTTGTGACGCACCGTGTCACACACAAAATAAAAGTCAATCTCCCTGTTATGGCCTTCAACTGAGCGGTAGTTTTCCAGTTTTAAAAGTTAAGCGTTTCAGAAAACGCTTGGCTTAGGTTTTCAGAACATTAAAAAGGCTCTCACCGACTGCGATTTATGACGTGAGCTGACAAGTTTTCAAGTATACAATTGGTTAAACGTTAAAAATTTGACGTACGACAGTTATAACAGTTGTATCTGTCATACAATAGTTACACTGAATGCTGTTCGTCCGATCGTAAATGGGGGACTATGTTGCGAAACAACACAACCGTTTGCATAAAGGTAACTGAAGTTGCCCAGGGTGTTGTTGCATTCTACGCATTCCCTAGGGTAGGCAATCGATGGGTTTTGACAACGCTATCAGGGAAGAGGTAACTTTCACACGCAAACTGTGTTTAAAGTGATCCAGGACGGGATGGAAGAGGCTTCGGACGACGTATGGCTCGGACGGTTTCTGAAAGGCGTTAGGAATAGTCCTGCAGGAACTGCGCGTTGAACTGTGCGATCTTCTCCAGCACATACTTCAGCTTCTCCTTGGGGGGCAGGATGGTCATCCTGAAGAGACAATGAAAGGCAGAGTGTTCAGAGACAAGGAAGACAACGGAGTAAAAACGTCAAGTGTTTCGCACACGGCGACCGAATCACTCACCTGAAGTGGAAGGTTCCCTCTCTCTGGCCGAAGCCACTCCCTGGTACTAAGCAGATTCCAGTGGTCTCCAGGAGCTTCATGCAGTACATCTGGTCTGGGGCCTGGCCTGCCGCCTACACACACAAAGACAGACAAGACACACAGACAGAAAAACAGACACAGGAAAGTCAGTCAGGAACCTCAAACTGGCCAATGAAAGCAACGTTGCCGACGAGCGAACAAAAGTCCCAAAATGATGAGGGAGTAAGGATTAGAGGTGCGGTATCAAAGCGGTGTTTGGAGCATTACCTTGGCCTGGTCGACGGCCTTCTGCGGAATGGTGATGCGGGGGAAGGTGTACATGGCCCCCTGGACCGGGTTGCAGTGGAACCCGGGCACGTTGTTGAAGCTCTCCTCCGTCAGCTTGGCCTTCTCCGCCAGGTCGGCCAGCACCGCCGCCCGCTCCTACAATGAGTCATAACCATACTCAATCAGAGTTAACTCTAAAGTAAATCCTAAATCTAAAGTCTGAACATTCGCGCAACAATACAGCAACCTGAACATTAGAGTCCAGACATAATTAGAGTTATAGAGCAATTTGAGTTGCCCCCGCCCCCCCCCCCCCCCGTCTCTCTCCCCCTCCCCCTCACCTTGGTGAAGGTGGCGTAAGAGGGCTCGCCGGGCTGGGGGGGGTTGACCACCACGTCCATGAGGGCCTGTCCCGACACCGGGGAGCAAAGGCGCACCGACACCAGCTTGGTGAGCTGGGCCTTCACCTCAGGGTCCAGGTTCACCACCTCCATGTAGCCCCCGCGGAAGCCACACCTGTGTGGACACACACACACACACACACGGATACACACACAGGGACACACACACACACACACACACACACACACACACACACACACACACACACACACACACACACACACACACACACACACACACACACACACACGTGTCAGTGTCCCCGAACTTCAAGGCCGTCACTGCGATCCCTTAGGGTCCTCAGCCATACACTTGCCAAGGGTGAAAGGGATCGGATGAACGGTTGTCGATCCGACAGCCGTTCCATGTTAGCTAGATTTATATAAAAGGTGTCAATGTATTTCAGCGTGTGCTCGCACTTGTGCATGCGTACGTACGTGCGTGCGTGCGTTGGCTTCCGAACTCAGTACTTTTAAAATGGGTACCAATTGATACCGACCGAAATATACAAATTACGTTTACAAATAACGTATATATAAATAAATACATATATTACACATATATATTCGTATTGTTGTAGTTGTTATTATCAGCGGTTTTCCGCTTGCCAGTCAGGTTCTTCCTGTCATTGACAGTTCAGCCAGTCCCACCCTCAACCCACCCTCAGGGGCGTACCCCCCCCCCCCCCCACGGCGGGGTACGCCGTCTCCCCCACCCCGGCCGTAGGCTGTAGCCTCTGGGGCTCAAGACTGCTCGCTTTTAGGGAGGATATGTTTCCTCCGAGACACAAACCACAGCATTCTTACGCGATGGCTGCAGGCTATGGGCTTGCAGGTTTTTGTTTGGGAGGGGGAGTTGTTTAGTTTTGTGTGTGGTGTGAAATATTCGAAAATAAATAAATATTATATATATTTTCTTTTCTTCTGAAATTACATTTTTGATTGAAGTACCAAGAAAAGGTACCGATAACTGAACTCGAGGTACTGGTATTGGTTCAAACGTGAACAACACCAAACCCCGCCCATGGGTGCATGCGTCCCGTGTGAGCAGGCTGATTTCAGATCGTTTTTACTATTTTTTTGCATGCCGAGATTTACCCTTATGCAAATGATCCATTTAAAATAATTAAATAAAAAAAGGCCAACTCACTCTCCCATGTAGCACTTGGAGGTGGAGTGGAAGGAGACCAGCTCCACCACGCTGGAGAACTCGGGCCCCATCTCAAACAGCACCTTCTTGAAGGAGTGGAACACGCAGCCTTCCGCATAAACGTTGTCCTGGTACACCTGGTTGAGGCCGGAACAAAAAGGTTGATCATGGGCACGGAGCCAAACCAAGACGTCCATAGTCCTATTCAACGTTAACTATAGAGCCAATCATTCAATTAATTAGAATGTCATGGGAGTATGTGTGGATGATGGCTGGTGTAAGTCAGACAGTGATTGGACTCTGGAGCTGGAAAAGGTATGTTGATAAACCAGCCACGCGCGCGCACGCACACGCACACGCGCACGCGCACGCGCACACGCACACACACACACCTCTCTAGGGCAATGAATCATTGTCTGAAAACTTTAGAATAAACCGGTTTCCAACATCCCCACCCTGCGTCCTGCAAGCCCAGTGAATCCACCTCGGGGCTCGGGGGAGTGCTGCAGCCCCTTGGGTAGCTTGTTGAATTGTCGTTGTTAAAGCAGTTCAACCGGATTTGGGATTGAGATAGTTTAAGTGATATTGCCGGGTGTGTTTGTAGTTTACTAACGACCCAGTTTAGCCATACGCCATGGTAAAACCACCTCTGATAAAAAAATAGGTAAATAGAAATCTGGTTCAGATACAATTGCATTCATCTCAACCTCACACCCACAGAGGTCTGCGTGTAGGCGGCAGAAACACTCGGTGAAACAAAGATGTTCCACAGAGCCTCCACGATACGTCTGTTATGCATGTGATTTTCTCAATGGGTGGACTGCAAACTTATAATAAATAATTAAAAAGACTCAACACACGCATAACACTGCTCACCTCGTCGGCCATGAGAAGGAGCCCTTCCTCCTTCGCAAACCGAATGACGTCTTCGATGCACTGCCGGCTCTGGACCTGGCCTGTCAGAGGAACCAGGATGGAAGTTAACAAACTTTATCAATTATCAGAGATAGGGTCCATTAAATATAGCCCCGAGTAGTTTATATGCACATAATTCCTTTGTAAGAAATACAGAAATATGTTGTTGGTACTGCTGTCGGACACACACACACACACACACACTTGTACGTGCGTGCGTGCGTGCGTGCGTGCGTGCGTGCGTGCGTGCGTGCGTGGGAACTCTAATCTGGTTATGTGTGTGTCAGACTGTGCAGTGATCAAGGCTTGTAAGAGCCTATAATGTTACCTATTTACAATTGGTTCACTTATTTCATTACAGTTTATTTTTCTCCAAAAGTTAATAAGTGAACCCAAATGTAAATACATTTTTATATTATGGCAAAAAATGAATGGGCCAGTATTTTCTTACATAATGGGTTTTACTTTTTTATATTATGTTGTTACATTGTGGGCTAACTGTCGTTTTTTTTAATGCAATTAAATATTAAATAAGGGGATAATGAAAAAAATGAGTTACTTACAAAGTTTTCTTAATTAAGTTACCTGTATTTGATTTATCTTCTATGACTACATATTAGCAATGTCAAAAGATAATTATGTTTTTCACAACTGTCTGTCTGTCTGCCTGACTGCCTGCCTGCCTGCCTGCCTGACTGCCTGCCTGCCTGCCTGCCTGCCTGACTGCCTGACTGCCTGACTGCCTGACTGCCTGACTGCGTACCTGTGGGGTTCCCGGGGTTGATGATGCAGAGCGCTCGGGGGTTACAGTGCTCCCGGGCGGCGGTCAGCGAGCGCCGTAGCTCGGCCACGTCCAGCCCCCAGCATTTGTCCTCGTCCAGGTAGTAGTTGACCTGCACGCCCTGGAGCTCCGTCAGGGCGGCCGAGTACAGCGGGTACTGGGGGATGGAGATCATCACCCCCGTGCGCGTGCGGCCCTCCCCACACATCAGCAGCTTCAGCATGGTCTGGGGCGGGGGTGCGGAGGGTACGACGGGGGGGGGGGGGGGGTTAACGCTGCTGTGAGGACGGCCGGCTAAGTAATAGTAACAGTAATCGTCTTTTCGACTTTTGGGTCAAACGATCTCTGAATGTTGAAATTATTATTTATTTATATTTTTTATTGTTACTTATTTTTTTTTATAGAATTTTCAGAACTGCTGGATCCATTTTGTACATTCTTTTCCATTTCAACATTTTTCTATTTTAACATCGTTTAACATCATTTTTTAAAAGGGGAAATTTCAAAGTTTCTCTCTGAAAAGTTTTTTTTTTAGAGAGAATTGCTGAATTAGTGGTTTCAAACTTTTCAAACAAAGTGTTTTCAAACTCAAAAATAATCTTTTCAAGAATCGCAATTTCAATAATGACCAAAATAATCTTGATGATGATTTTTTTCTGTAACTGAAGTAGCCCCTGCAGGCTGTGAGGGGAAGATTTGAGAGACGTGAAGAGAAAAAAAAAAGAGAGCAGGAAAGAGTAGAAGAGTTGGAGACTCCTTCCTCTCTGCTCCCACCTCTGCTTCAATTTGAAATCAAGATGGTCTCACAAAAGGGACAGGCCCGGTCTACTACAGAGCTGAGGCCTGCATCACGGAGCAGTTCACTCGCTGGTAGTTGAAGGATGAGGGACTCTAAAGCAGCAGGGCAGAGGAGAAGGCCGAAGAGAGAGAAAGAGAAATGGAAACAGCACGAGTGATAACGAAGGGGAAGGAAACCGAAACGGGAAGGTAGCTCACACCATCCCGACCGAGCACTAACCAGGGACTGCTTCCCTGGGCCTCGTTAGTCAAAGCGGTGCCACCTGGGTTGATTACTCATTCTTTACTGTGTGTTCTCATTACCCCAATTCCACCCCTGTTAATCACTCATTTTTTTATCTTTCTACGCTGGGATCGTGATAGTGGTTTCTGTGTACATTAAGGATCCTAGTAAACATTATGTCGCACCTGCTTCAGGCATTTATTATGCATATACAGGTGAAACTCGAAAAATTATTTTGGGCTTAACAGAAAGCTATAAGAAAATTATAACAAATGGCTCGAAATATCTCACTTTGCATGTAATGAGTTTATATAATACATCAGTTTCCGCTTCTAAGTTTAGTTACGGAAATAAATGAACTTTTGCACAAAAATCACATCTTTCGAGTTTCCCCCGGTATATCATGCTTTGCGCCACAAGCGGAGACCTACCACGATGGCGTCGCTGGCGCCGGTGGAGAGGTAGATGTTTTCGTGGTTGGAGGGGATGCCTCCGTCCCTCTTCTCGATGTAGCTGGCCACGTCCTTTCGGATGCATTCGATACCCTGGCTGGCACTGTAGGCACCTGAAAGTACAATTTGAGCAATTATTACTAAAACAAATGAAATGTTTGTTTTGTTTAAGACTGTTTGCCTCAATCAACAATTTGCCCAGAGGGCAAACAGTTGATACTCTGCCTTATCATTTCAGATAAGATCATAAATTATTTGCCTGAAGGGCATAGTCTTAAAGAGACAGTCCCCCTGAAGCTCTATATTTGAGAAGCATCCAGTGGCAGGCCCGGAGTCAACGTTATTTTTTCTTGTGAAATTTCTACAAAATAATAAAAAAAAACATAATATTACATTTATGTATTTTTTTTATCAGATTTAATCTTATTTACTTATTTAAATTTAACAAGAAAAATTTACGTTGAAAAACCAAACTGGGGCAGCTAGGGCCGACTGTGATGCAAAATTTCGAAAAATACCAGACCTGCCACAGCACAGGCCCCTCTGCCCCGCCAAAGGCCCCGTTGCCGCACCAAGGGCCCTGGCTCCGGGGCTGCAGTTGGATGCTATTGCTATATTCACAGAATTTGATTGCCATTTAGTAAAATAAAACCCTATACCATATGTGACCCTGTATGTCCCGATGCAGAGGGCAAACTGTATTTCTGAGTACTTCTTCACATTGAGGTATTGTGTTACTTATTACGCAACGGGGGTTAGCTAAGCCTTATCCCACGGAATGCAGTTCAATGGGTTTAAACTTTAGTCACTTAATTACCCTTTTGAAAAGGTTTTTTTTTTTTTTTTAGCTCTGGGCAGTCAACTTGATATGCAATTTGTGACCAAAAAAAAATAAAAAGCCTATGCCTACATGAACAAAGAGAGAATTAAGGGGCACTCCAGCAACACTGACTAGTGGGCAGACCATGGAACATGGTAAGACCACAGGTTGGATTCCCATCCTTTGTGTCATCCCCTCCCTTCTCCAACTCCCCTCCTGTCCATTAAGGAATTAAAATCCTATACAAATAAATATATGAATATAATAAGAAATAATGTCGTTTTAATAAGTGGGTACACTTGGGAGTCCCGGTTAAGTTAACGCACAGATCTAGGAGGACTGCCCCCTGAAAAGAGTCATGGGGGGGCTTAAACTAACCCTGACTCTAAGCCTGGACACAGACGTTTGGCTCCTTGCTAATCTAATGACGCGGTACGGAAGAAAGGCCCTGCGCTGACCGATGCTCTGTCCACCGCAGCCGGCCAGGATACGACGGGCTCGTAGCTTGGCGTCTTCTGGGAACTTGTCGTCTTCAAGGAGCGGCGGATAGGCACAGAGGGCCAAGACCTGGGAGGGAGCAGAGCAGAGGAGAGTTCGAGTTTACCGCAAACTGCTTCCAACCCGAACCCGCAGGACTCGACATTTACGAACTGATACCAGTGAGAGTGGATGATAGGCCTTTTTGATCGTCATGTCTATCCCTTGGATTTTCTTGATTAGTGTTCTTCCGATGGATTTCCCACTCGTCATAACCAGGGAAAATGAATTGATGTAATTTGTGTGTAATCCTTTTTGGTCTAAATCAAAGAAAGTTATTTTTAGTAGTCTATAAACAGAAGGAAAGGGGTACTACCTGTCGGATGAATGTGATTGGTTTCTGGCCCATAGCGTGGGCGTCGCCGACGTTAGCCTTTATGACTTCTGTGAAAGGCTTCTTCACTCCCTAAGGAAAGGAAAGAAAGAACACAACTCTGATTAAAAAGTGCTGTCAATTAACTACTTTTTTTTTTGAAAAGGATTAAGAGACTGAGCTTAATGGTGGGTGTATCTCAGTGGTGCATATGGGGTAAATACTCTTGACAAAGAGCCAGATTTGAGCACGTCTGTGCCTGTTTATGTGAACTCGCTCGCGGGACAGAATTCACAAACAAAGTTGTCAGATAAATGGTTCGATCACACACAAACACACAACGTGAGTTCTTTCCATTTCCCATTCCCTTTAGCTTACCTAAAGTGAATGGTTCTGTGCATGTAGTGTGTACTGTACACGACAGTAAGCTGAGCAACTCTTTCTCTCTCAATCTAATATTTGTAATGTGTTGTATTCTCAAGCAGCTGGGAAACAATATATAGTTTGGGTTTAACACGTGTCAGTATGGCTTTTGGACTCCTGGTTCCAGCCCATTTCATGGTTGGCTCTAGTGAGACACATCTGGCCTCCGCTCATCACATTTTCAGGTCAGACGAGGACAAGTTGAAGATCTGTTTTTCTAAGAGCCTCCAACGAATCGTTAAACACAATGGGTTTTTATTGGCATTTCTGTTTAACAAGTACACTCTTGTGAAGTTCTTTGACTGGGCGCCTCTGTTACAGAAAAGTCTGCAACAAAGAAATACAAATAAATGTATAGATAAGAAAAAATATCAAATGGAAGGTAAGAAAATGTACAAATACAAAATATGTATACAAGATGAACATGTACAACAGCTTTGCAGCCATAGCATAAGAAGCAAACGTACAAGAGGACAAGCCAATCATTAATACACGTTCATAAAACGGCCTCAGCCATAACTGCACTTCGCCTAGTGATCTGAATCCAACCATACATAACCATAACTATCCCAGGGAAGAAATAACACATCATCAAAACAATCCGACAAATAACATCTACGTTTTTGAGACAGACAACCACCCCGAAGCCTTCTTCATTCGTGCCACTCTGTATTCACTTAATCTCATCGTACACGAGTGGAGTAACATGACATTGAGAGAGGGCTGTCTTAGCAGCCAAGTATCTCCTCTTTCAGTTCCCTGGCACAGGAACCTCCAGATTCCTGGAGGCATATCAAACCTCAACTACAGTACACCCTGCTCCCTAGCAGGCAACCAATGGCGACGCGTGTACAAGACCCAGCCCCACCCCAGCCTGGTAATGATAAGGGTCCCTGTGTCAGCGTCATTATTTTCCAATTCAAGATTGTGCGTTATTTTGCAAAGTACATGGAAGTACATGGAAATCAGCAGCCCAACCGCTGGGATAAGTGTTTGCAGGATCACTCGCTGAGATCACACTGAGCCAATATTTGTTGTTCTGCATATAACGCTACGCTTTCAGAGAAAAAATAAATAGAGTCAGGACCTGAAGAAACTCTAGCGCTGGCACCCGGGACTTTAGACCTTCCCCCGGGTTAAATCCTGGCAGTGAAACTTTGTCTTTTTTTCCGGTTCTCATCCCTTCTTTGTTATTGTTTAACAAAGAGGCCGCTGTTCTGTGTGGGAGAGTGGCGGTCCCAGTACACGGCCACACAGATCCCCCCCCCCCTACCCCGCAGGGTCCCCATCAGTCACTGATTACACCGGCTGAGGCCCACTGAAGCCATGGAGGGGGGGGGGGAAGAAGGACAGCGCTGGTTGTTTAAAAAGCACCAGCAAGACACCCACTGTTACAATCCAGAGTCCGAAAAGTGTTAAATGTTATGAAATTCGGTAGCCTGATATGGATACGGGTGTGGAGATAAGCTGGGTGGAGTTTGGTTGCCGTCTGGCTAATTCCTGAGTCTAACACAAAACCACCTCAAGGGCATTTGGTTAAGGCCAACAGTAAAGCTTGTCCCCTGACTTAAGAGACTGTAATGTGTTCACAAGTCCTGTTTAACTCGTCTGATTTTCCCAGGCGAAAATACACGTTACTAAATGATAGACCAACAGGTTTATTCACCGCTATTTATGTGTAGCCTTAGGTTTCATCCTGGAAAGTAAAGAAAGATAAAGTACGGGCTTGTCATCCCATTGTTTTCTCTGCATGCAACACACACACACACACACACACACACACACACACACACACACACACACACACACACACACACACACACACACACACACACACACACACACACACACACACACTCCAGCTGACCAAGCTGGTCATGTCTGCCTCAAGATCTTCTGCATGACCCATTCCCAAGAAGTGTCCACTTTCAAAATAGTGATGTTCAAAGGGACCCGTGACATATCAATATCGCCTTTCTGCAAGAATGTTGCGTTTCAAAATGGAAAATTCTTGACCCTGAAGCATATGTGCCCGGGGAACGTGAATGACAGTATCTATCTCACTCTGCCTCTGTCTCTCTGTGATAAGGGAGGCAGGCGAAGGGACACCAACGAGAAGAGAAAAGAAAGAAAACGTAACCCCTCTCTTACGCAATACCCCTCCAGCCTACCGACTGCACTCCCTGCTCTCTCGGTGGGTAAAAAAAAGCCCCTCCGGCGTATTACCCTGATGGACACACACAGCACACACACACACACACACACACACACACACACACACACACACACACACACACACACACGCAGACGAGGTCCTGTAAGTGAGCTGAGTGGTTGTGCAACGAGTCCTCCCTCCAACCATGACATCCAGGGGGTCTATTCTTTGCTCTGAGCTTCCGAGATGCAAATGTCAGACAGGTCTTGTGTCAAAGTGCAAAGACAAGGTTGTTGTTGATAGTTTTCTTCCTTTCAGTTTTTTCTTCACAGAGGCACACCGTTGTGTCAGCCGCTCAGATTTAACTCACTTTTTAAGTGAGTCCGTGCCTGTGATTATGTCAAACTAGGCAGTACAAGTTCCTACTTGTGGGGAGTAGCTACAACTCACAATATAGCCTACTTTAAATTCTCAAGAGTTGCCTATTTTTACCATTTCAATAACTCTAGGATGGTTTGCGTCGGAACCACAGCTCGTCATAGAGGAACCAACAATCAGAGTTGAAGCAATCCAAACTTTCTGTACCTTTTTCAGCTCCTGTTCTATCTGCAGGGCGCGCAGGACCATCGGACCCCGGACCGCGTACTCGACCTGCCTCACGTTCTGGTTCATGCTCTCCAGCGTGAGGACCTTCCCTCGATGGGAAGACCCGTTCACTTCTTTCTGTGACATGTTTGCTGCCGATGTTCCACGTTGCTGCAGGGAGATAGTTTAACAACATAGAATATAATAGATACAGAGGAATAGGTATAGGCTATAGGCCTACTGGCATGCCAGTGTGCAGATGAAAACAGTGATCCCTTACCAGTCCACTGCCGCTGGGTTCTGTGAGGCTAGCAGTCCGGTGAAGCTTCTGTCCCTTAACCCTCTTTACGACTTGTGTGTGAGTGTACGTGTGTTCCTCTCTTCTTCACCCGTTGAGCTCTTATGAAAACCAACGTTGAGCCCAACGCCTCCCCCTGGCAAATAATATATCGGACAGGCGTCGTTTATTGTTCTAGCTTAGTCAAATATTACCGAATACTGCAGACACACCCCAAAACCACATATAGATGGTTAGTAGCTTTCGATATGTAATTGCATTAACCTGCACGACGTTGTTTGTTTGCATTCTGAAGTGTTTACTATGTGGTAGCCTACACGTTGCACATCGCGTTATAAGATTTTTGTATGGGGTAGGCCTACCATGTTTTTTGCAGCTTGTAGGTCCGACTGACCTGCATCATGTCGTCAATTATCGCATTGGTAACTAGCAATGGGATCTCCAGCGGTGCATTTGGGATCGTGCTTTAGTAAAAAGAAAAATCCGCTGGGTGGGTTAGAGAAAGGAGCGTGTATGAGTGACAGCAGCTTATGCATGTTCCGGTGAACGGTTGCTGTTGTTGTTAATGTTGCAGAAGGGCACTTTTTTTTTAAACTCTATTCATTGACTTTGCATTTGGTAGCAGTAGCAGCGCAGTGCCAAAACGGGCCGAAGTTGTCAAAGTACCTTGCTTTAAAAGCAGCAGAAGCGCCCTCCCCCCCACTCTCTCTCATAGTGCTGTAACTCTAGAGATCAGCCGTATTTACACAGCAGATATATGACCCAGTGCCAAAGGTCACATAAGTCACACAAGGGACGAGCGGCCTTCACAATCCAACGCAAAACATATGTGATTATTATACTATTTTACATGGGAAATAAACTTTTTTTTTAAAAAAAATCTTCCATGTTGGTATGGTGTGCAGATTCTGGGTTATTCAGCACACACTTTGGACTATTAAGGGTAGGTGTTTTACTTCAGAGCACACCTTGGTCCTTAGACCTATAAGAACTAGTGAACAGTGACAAACTTTTAGTGTGATACGAATATACTACTTGTAGAACTACAATGGTAAGTGTTGTAGATGTTAAACTCCAGCTGTCATCGCACTTCTTATCACTCATGTAGGCTTGTAAACAAATATGCTCTAATAAAATGGTGTTATATTAACAAACTAGCAAACAGCAGGAGAAAATACACGTGTATTTCCCCTACCTAATCTCCCCTCGTGCTTGCATGAACTATTCCATAGGCCTACTGTCCTACATTAATAATGTATACGTTTTTTCTTTTTACTTTATATTCATGAACATTTTCCAGATTCAACATAGAGGGGATAACAAAGCAATAACAGGAAAAATACAAATAGTAAATAAGCATGAGGTCATGGGATGTTTAGTTAATTCGAAACAAAATGGTCTTCATTTAAAATAAAATGTCATATATGAAACATACTTTGGCCAAATAAATACTGTTCTAAGAGCATAGGTGATCAACCATATTGACCAAGAGGCCATCAGTAGGGCAGTTTTTCAGAGGTCAGTATTTTCTAATGTTCTTTTTGCTTGCTGCCAAGAAGATCCTTAGGCAAGTATCATCTGGACTTAGCCGTTAGGGATATGTCCAAGATACAGGGATGTGAATGTTGTACTGATTAAAAAACCCAGGGTTTCTTTTCTGCCCGACCCCTTTTATTGATGCAGTTGTAGGTAATATGAAATAAAACCAATAGATCATTGGGTAGACCTTCTCTTAGACATCTGAGGGGGATGAGTGCCATTTGAAATTATATTTTGCAGTGAATTCTTGCTTCAGAGTGTACTTGAATATCAGAACCTGTTTTCTGTATGTTAAGGATCTTGAATGTACCCCGTATATTATATATAATATATACATAATATACTATATATTATATATACCCAGAACCTGGGTCCATGATTCTGACCAAATCATCTGTGTCTAAAGACTAACCTTATCCTCCACACTTCCTGTATTCCTACCTTTCAGATCTGACTCCTGTCGTATTGTGTGGGCCAGAGGCTGGGTGAATAAATGGAAAAGACTGGGGACTAACGGGTTATTCCTGCGGAGTTAGAAACACTACCATTCACCTATATTCTTCCAGTAGGAGAGGAGTATAGTGTCTGGATACAACGTATCAAATCTTCACTAAAGCCAAATCTGTTCATAACTAAATAGAGAAATCCCCACACAACTGAGTCAAAAGCTTTTTCAAAATCCAAAGCTGAGAACAATAGAGCTAATTTGACAATTTTGAGCCAAATTGTCATGAGTTTGGGTGTTTTTAATGAATCCGGTTTGGTCGTCTAATAACATAAGCAACCTCCATCCTCTTTGTATAGATGATGTCATCTAGTATAAAGTCTGTATTTAGGACGCTGATAGATCTATACCCCTTACAGTCTCACCTGGCCCTTCCTTCTTTGGGGATAACTGATACATAACCCGCCTTACGTTTTACTTTTTGGAATAAACGCATCATTTATTTATATATATATTTGTTCAATTGGAAAACTGGTATTCAATAAATAAATACACCCCTAAAAAAAAAAACAATGACAGGAATTAACCAGCAGAGGGAGCTGAAAACTATCAACTGGGGCATGCCACAGGGCAACCCGGCAGAGAGGTTAAAACAGGAAGCTGGTTTCAGTTGTCTGTCAGAGCAGAGGCCACTTCCTCCTACCGATCGTACATTCGCATGGGTGGAATGGTTCTCTTACTCCAGTTTGTACAGTAGAACATACCTTTTCTTCAGGGCGGTCATTGCAGGACCACAGGCTTCGTTCATGACCCCTCATGACTATGAGCCTGCCGAGTGTGTGCCGAGTGTGTACCATGGCTGCAGGTGGTGGCCTCCTGTCCTCTAGTACATTCTAGCCTATGCCATGCCAGCTAAAGTATATGGGACCCATGTTTTGTCCATTGATGACGCCTCCGTGCCAAAGATAGGAATTCTTCATTCTTAACATTAAATAAAAAACATTTTTTTTGCGTTTTGTTTTGGGGTTCCCCCCCGATCGCCCTCTCCTTCGTGAGTGAACGGGGTGTATGTAAATGAAGCCATCACCTCGTGGTACATTAGATCAACAAAAGTGACATTAAAAATACAAAATCATTTGGTGAAAAGGCGATGTACATTGGAGTATAAATCAATAAGAAACCCAACCTCTCCAGTCAATTAGAGATGGTAATAGTGCATTAAGCTACCGGCCACCTACACTACTGTATTCTTATCCCGCTGCACACTAACTTTCAGCAGGGGTCCTCTGGGAACTAATGATTATCAATTGCATTATAAACCTCCAAAAAAGGCACTAGTATTCTCAAATAAGGACTGGACTTCATATAATCTTTTTCAATAAACTAATTGAATCAAGACAACAGAAATCTCAAGCTCACAAAGATCAGGCAGTATTTTTGCTGTGCACACAGCTATATATATATTAGAGAGAATAAATAATTTGGTTCCATTTGGAGAAAAATAAAATAGAAATGTAGAGAACTTTTATCATGTTGATCAAAACTGAGCCGACCACTACATGGTGCATTATTGAAATATCGTACAATCTTGTAGACATTTCTTTTAGTGCTCTGAAGCGAATAAAATCCTTGTCAGTCTGAAAACTGAAATGTCAGGACTTGTTTCGACATTCATAGGCCTCTTATACAGAGCGAGTATCAATGTACAATAGGTACCATTCATGACCACAAAAACACCTTATAGAAGTTCTTTGATAAAAAAGTCAATCAGATCCTCGACTCTCAAATCCAGATAACGGTGATTAAACTTGCCAACACATCGTGATGATTTAGATAGTTTTAAAGTAATGTCAGTATTGACTGTGACTATAAAAGGAAAAATTAGGATGTATAAATAAGAGCAACGAAAGCAGGAGGCCACACTAGATTAGGTGGATAACACTGGAAACATTTCATATCGGCCACTAGATGGCGGCCTAACGTTAAAATATGAAGTCGTCGTGGTCGCGATCTCAATGCACTACATTCAGGCGCCTTATTAGGCAGGCTGCTGCTTCTTCTTGGAATGGTAAGACCCTTAGTGCCAAAGGCAGGTGGTGATATGCTCCCCATGACAGCAGGCATGGGGAAACAGGAACCACCACTAAAATGTACATTCGTTCCTTGGAGGGTCGGCCAAAACCTTCAGGCCATAAACTAGAAAACAAAACAAACAAAAATCAACCTTTAGAAAACCCGCTCCAGAAGAATCCGTGAAGGAACGTTCACCCGGATACTGTTCTGCCACTCCTCAAAGGACACGGCTGCTCGTGTGTGTGTGTGTGTGTGTGTGTGTTTAATGTGCGTGTGGTGTGCCCACGCCGAGGTGTGTGCGTGTCTACATGAGTCTACAGCAGGGCTCCTTAGCCGTGGACTGCTCTTCTTCGGGGGCCCGGAGCTTGAGCAAGGGGGGGTCCCCGCTGGCGGGGGTGAAGTACACTTGGCTCGACGTGGACACCTCCGCCGGCGCCGCCGGCCCCGTCGTCATGGTGATCGTCGTCCCGTCCCCGGTGGGCTCAGCGCGGACCACCTCCCCTGGAGCGTCGTCATCGCCGCCGCCGCCGCCGCCGCCACCGCCACCGCCGCCGCCACCACCGCCGCCCCGCCACCGCCGCCCCGCCCTCCTCCGTCCCGGGGGGCTCCTCCTCCACAGGGGAGGGGAGGAGGGGCGGGGCGGGGGCCGGGTACTTGTTGAGCTTGGCGGCGGCGCGCTGGCGCTTGAGGTCGGCCAGGGTCTGGTACGACTTCTCGCGGGTCATGCCGTTGCCGTTGGCCCCCGCCTCGCCGACGGCGCCGTTGTTGCCGTTGGTGCCGGCGGCCGGCGCGGCGGCAGCGACGGGGCTGAGCTGGTAGGAGGCGCTGCGGTCCATGAGGCCCCCGCCCACCCACTGCTCCCCCGGGACCGAGGCGGCGGGCGAGACCAGGGGCCCGCCGTTCTCCAGGCCCGAGGACGGCTCCTCGTGGGGCCCCGACGGGTCGCCGTTCTGAGGGGGGGGCGCGGCACTGGTGCTGGCCCCGGCCACCTGGGGGGGGACACGGAGGGGAGGGTGTGAGGAGGCTCTGAGGCTGGGGGGGTCCGCTCAAACACCTCGCTCCTACTCCCTGCTCTACTCAATGTCACGTCTGGGATGAGTAAAATATATAATCCCAGATGTACAGGACAGTAGTCGTAGTGACAAAAGGATACAACCTAAAACCAGGAGAAGATATCTACAGAAAACAGCTCTATAAACATATGTAAGTCCTTTAATCTTCATCCCACTTTAGTTGTTTTTACAAATGTGTACGGAATAGACATTCTCCAAATGTCCCTCCCATCCATCCATCCCCCCCCCCCCACCTCTCCCCCCTCCCCCTGTTACCATGGCGGCGTGCTGGTTGAGCTCGTTGTCGGTCTGCTTGTCCTCGTCGTCGTCGGGGGTCTCGGGCTGCCGGCCCCTCTCCTGCCACACCATGGCCTCCTTGTGGTGCTCACGGCGGTACAGGCTGGAGCGCTCGTTCACGCTCACGCGCCGCACCACCTTCCTGAGGGAGCGGGGGGGGGGGGGGGGTTAGTGATGCAGCTTCACGCTTCCTTAATGGGGTTATATTATGCCCCCTGGTGTGAGTGCGGTTAGCCGTTACTGCCTTTTCCTGCGTTTCAGTGACATCACCAGTGGGCGTGTCCACCTAGATGTGTGCCGGATGGATCAGTCTACCAGCCTACCCAGTGGACTGCGGCAAATGTAGCTCATCTTTCCATCGTACATCCAGCTGGACACGCCTACTCATGATGTCACTAAGGCACAGGGAAGGGCAGATCCCAGACTTGTAATGGCTAACCCCGCTCACACCTGGTGGCACATTACCGACTTTCGCATAACATTTATGGAGTTGCTTCAATGCTGACCGTGTGCTCCGACCACTCAAGAGTAACGCTTATCGCAGAAGTCGCCTTTGGATAAAAGTCTCCTTCGCTAAAGCCATGCTCTTGTTGTACACATGGCTGTGTTTGTTCAGGTATAAGAGCAGACCAGCTGGTGAGAGGCTAAGACTTTGAAGTCACCGGAACATCTGACTTTGGCTCGGCTGATTCCTTATCGTGGCCCAGGTGTTTGACCTCATCAAGCTCAGATAGAGCAGTAGATAAGGAGCAGTGTATTGAGGCGCGTCACGTAACCGTTTGACATCCAAAAGCAGCGAGGCTTAAACCCAGCAGCGCTCAATCCCTCTACTCCTCTGCTGCCACGCCAAACAAAACTCAGGACCAGTGGGAACTACACCAGGACAATATAATATGAGACACTTGCTTCTTACTTTTCAAACATGCATTTTTTAAATGCATGTTTGAAACGACGTTATCTAAACCGATACCTTACTTTTTTCAGAAACTGTTTTCCCTTTGTTTCTGTTTTTGTTTTGAACGTTTGAATGTGTGTGAATGTATGTAAGATTGAACCATGTCTAAGAGTGACCCAACAGCCCCAGAGCTGGGCCACTGGTTCTGGGCCCCCGGTTCTGGGCCCCCGGTTCTGGGCCCCCGGTTCGGGGCCCCCGGTTCGGGGCCCCCGGTTCGGGGCCCCCGGTTCGGGGCCCCCGGTTCGGGGCCCCTGGTCCTGGGCCCGGGGTGCTCCCAGGGAGATGCTTACCCCCGGCTGGCCGTGCTGGAGACCCGTCTCTGCAGCGAGTTCTTGTGGCGGCCCTGGTTCTTCATGATGGCGTCATGCTTGTGCTTGAGCTCCAGGATCTTGCCGCGCACCTCCTCGTCTGAACACACGTCTGGGGGGGGGGCCAGACATGCGTCACACAGGGTCTGACGGCTCGCTCTCAATATCTGCCTCTTGGAGTCAAGTCAATTCCAAGTCTATTATATTTGTAGAGCCCTTAATCACAGTTAGCCTCAACGGGCTTTACAGGCCATATATTAATGACAGCCCCTTAACCCTAGCCCCCCAAACTCCCTTGATTAACATGGGAGGAATCTTGAGAAGGGACACAGTGGGGGATCCCTTCTTCCAGGAATGGTCAATAGGGCAATCCGTTCTATTATTTGGACATAATACTATTACAAGCCAACGTTATTAAAATAGAAAATAAGTACTGGCCATTGTGATGGTATTCAGAGAGAGAGAGAGGGAGAATTCTTTTAAATATTTATGTAATGTAACTGGGACACAAAACAAACCCGTTTCTCCATTTAGAGACCGTTCTAGAGATAGACAGATACCTTATTTATCCCGAGGGAAATTCAGGAAATGTTCTGATGTAATCTAGAGAGCCGTTTAGTTTATAGTAGTAGCCGAGTACTGAAAAGTGTCTGTGGCGGATCAGGGTGTGAACCCCGAGTCCTCGGGCCTGGGTGCAGGCCTCACCTAAGGGCGTCTCCTCCAGGACCGACTTGGTGTCCAGACTCGCCCCATGGGCCACCAGCAACTCCACCATCTGGAGCTGGGACAGGACAGACGGACGGACGGGAGCCAGCGTCAGGTGGCCCCAGAGAAGGGAGAATGCAATGCATGCGGCGAGGGCAATAAGACTATTTTAAACTTGGTACTTTCTACACTGTGAGTTCATTACAAAAAAGTGAAGCAGAAAAATACCTTAAGACAAAGGGCCGACTGTTCCTACAGCTGTTCTATACTGCGTTAAAGCATTCACCAAATCCTTGCTTAATCCAGCGCTCTGGTTTAAGCGTAACTCTATCACACGTTCAAATCCACAAATCCGGTCTGCTCTGCCGGGTCGATTCGGGTCCAGCCGTAGTTCCAGGTCTGGCGGAGTCTCCCGCGTAGGGATCCACAGCGTCGGCGTGGCGGGCGTCACTCACCTGTCCCCAGCAGGCGGCGGCGTGAAGGGGCGTCCAGCCGTCCAGATCCTTCACCTCCACCTGGGCCTTGTTCTCCAGCAACAGCTCGGCCACAGACAGGTAGCCGTTAGCGGACCCTATGTGCAGCTGTGGACAGAGACAGAGCCAACGCAGTGAGTAGGAATAGCAACCGAAGCAGGCCTGCCCGCGGCCCCACCTTACTCCTACAGAACAACCTCTGTGCCGCAAGTGTTCCCCGGCAAAATGAGCTCACCCTCACCCCCCCTCCTTCTCCTCTTCCCCACACATTTTGGCAGAAAAGAGCATCATTTAAAACCGGGTTTTCTGTGTACAACTTCTCTGTGGATTTAGGACACACCCAATCCTCCCTAGTGTGCTGGTGGGGGTTGCCCGCGATTCAAATAAGCTAAAAATAACAGGCGATGCTCCGCACCAGATGGTGATCACACAGCTAGCCTAGTGCGGGGGCAACGTGTGGCGGGTCGAACCGGTGCGATGGCTCACCACTGTGGCTCCGCTGGCGTCCTGCGCGTTCAGGTCAGCCTGGCTCTGCACCAGAGCCTGGATGTCCTTCAGCATCGCCGTCTCCTTCGCCCCTCGACACTCGTCTATGCTCTCCTGGGTGATCCCTAGAGACGGGCGGACACACGCGTATGAACACACAGGCATAGGCATGAGGCATGATGATCAAGAACCCAGAGCTGTTGATCCTCTCCTGCTTAATAACTTAATAACTGAGACATCCTCTTTTGTTGTTTTAACGAAAGGGCAGTGGCAGTTGGACGATCTTAATTAATAAATTAACTACTACCGCATTTAAGTATTTCTCTACCACTGCTGCTACGACTGCTAATCCTACCACTAATCCTACGTCTACTAATCCTGCTCCTACTAACCCTTTTCGGCCATAATCACTTCCAGGAGTTCCAGGGTGGCCTCGTCCTCACAGAGGTCATAGGGCATGTTGCCGTCGGCGTTGACAGCCAGCAAATTCGCACCTCTGGAAACACACACACACACGACACCATTAGATTAGCACGCACGCACGCACGCACGCACGCACGCACCCACGCACCCACGCACGCACAGCGTAGATCAGCCCAGGTGACTGAGCAGCCTGAGCATGCTCTGAGTTGAGCATCTGCATTGCTTGCTTTGTTTATGTAAATGCGATTCTCTCCAGAAAGACTCGTACTGTGTTTACAGGAGACAGTCGGGGCACAGTTGAGGTTTCTAAATAGAGCGACTGAGTCATACAAGGCTTTCATTCTGTGTCAACAGACACTGTTGTGCACAGCTCTCGCCATTCTCTGAAATGGATTTATGGTTCATAAATCAGTTTTAAAATAAGAAAATAGTCCAGCGCTCAGCTGCTTACGAAGCAACGTCATAGGCAGAGATCTGTAAGAGAGTGTTTGATCTGTAAGAGAGTGTGTTTGAATTCCTGTTCAGTATTAAACTTTGTATTTCATGAAGATAATTATGCACATTAACGCATGCTTAATAACAATAGAAGTGATGCAGCGTATGAATTGCATTCAAGAGGAGGTCTAACAGTAACTAGTACGGTAAAAGCACTTGTCAAACACAGATGTTTACAGCGGCACATTTGGCCCGTTGTAGGATCGTTTAAGATGGGTTAGGAAATTCACTGGAAGGAAATTGTGAGCCTTTCACTTAAACCCGCTGTGACTCAGGGGCCGAGTGCATCTCAATTGCTACGGTTTTGCACTCAGTGTCTCGATGTTTTTCTTTGTGTGTGGTCTTCACTGGCCTAGTTACTCTCCAATGTCTCCCTGTCCTACTGACAGAGAGAGTGAGAGTGACATACAGAGCCCTGTGTGTGTGTGTGTGTGTGTGTGTGTGTGTGTGTGTGTGTGTGTGTGTGTGTGTGTGTGTGTGTGTGTGTGTGTGTGTGTGTGTGTGTGTGTGTGTGTTGTGTGTGTGTGTGTGTGTGTGTGTGTGTGTGTGTGTGTGTTCGACTGTGTGTGTGGTTCGACTGTGTGTGTGTGTGTTCGACTGTGTGTTGTGTGTTCGACTGTGTGTGTGTTCGACTGTGTGTGTGTTCGACTGTGTGTGTGTGTGTTCGACTGTGTGTGTGTGTGTGTTCGACTGTGTGTGTGTGTGTGTGTTCGACTGTGTGTGTGTGTGTGTTCGACTGTGTGTGTGTTCGACTGTGTGTGTGTGTTCGACTGTGTGTGTGTGTTCGACTGTGTGTGTTTGTGTGTTCGACTGTGTGTGTTTGTGTGTTCGACTGTGTGTGTTTGTGTGTTCGACTGTGTGTGTGTGTTCGACTGTGTGTGTGTTCGACTGTGTGTGTTCGACTGTGTGTGTGTGTGTGTTCGACTGTGTGTGTGTGTGTTCGACTGTGTGTGTGTGTTCGACTGTGTGTGTGTGTTCGACTGTGTGTGTGTGTTCGACTGTGTGTTTGCGTGTGCGCCCGTGTGCGCGCATGTGCCTATTGATCAGGCGGCCAGGTGGTCTGGCGCATTGTAAGGGAAGACATGCAACACGTAAAACCCCACGACGCAAACCTCGAGTGGGACTCACGCCTGCACCAGGAGCTGCACCAGCCCCGTGTGGCCACAGGTGGCGGCGGCGTGCAGCGGCGTCCACAGCTCGCTGTCGCACGCGTTGACGCAGGCGCCGGCGTCCAGCAGACACTGCACCATGTCGGTGTAGTCGTCGATGCAGCACTGGAGACAGAGAGGGGTTTATTCACTTATTAATAGTCTTAACTGCGCCACTGTTAATCCACAGGGTCCCAGTGTGCCTACTGCCCTGCCAAAGCAGCTTGTCGGAGATAAAGATTGTAGAGATAGGCGTGTTTATATAACTAATGAGGTTGTTTGGCCAGTGGGCCGTATGCTTTTAGATGTATTACGTTGTGGATTAACGCCCCACTCTAACCACAGACAAACCACGGTGGAGAACATTGTTTTATTTCTTTGATCGTCCAATATAGAAAACTATTACATAACCCGGTTTATTGTTTAACGGCCTTGTTCAATGTAGTCAAACAATAAATCAGTGGACATCATTGCTTGCACTTCAGGGCAGCTAGAATCTGAGCCAGGTAGAGGGAGAACAACAATAAAAGGGAATAGACACGGGGCTCTGCTTTGCTGGATGGTATTATTATTATTATTTCTAGGTCCACTGTCTGTATTTGGGCTGCACGTTGCCAAACACAGACATACCAGCCGGATCTCCCCCAAACTGCTGCCTTAAAAAGGTCCAAAAAAGGAAACCAGGCTTGACCCTCCATTCCATCTTCACAGTCCAGCGGCTGAGTAAGAATCTAGGAATTTTAGAGTTAATGTTTTAAACACGAGCCAACCTTTACTGAGTCCACTAGCAGAAACGTTACAGGCTGGACTAAATAGAGGGCAAACCGTGGCTGCTGAGGTGCCTGGGAATGAGCCGAACGTAACTATGCAGACCCAGAACCTCACTGTTAAGACATACAGCAAGTATAGTCTGAAAAACTGCAACCGTAGTGTGAATGTATACGGTAAACGGACCGCATTTATACGGCGCTTTCATAGCTTTGGCCACTCAAAGTGCTTCACAATGATTGCCTCACATTCACACATTCATACACCACAGCCGTGTTTGCCACGCAAGCTAACCGTCAGCTCGTCGGGGGCAGCTATGGTTAGGTGCCTTCACACGTACGAGGCGTCTCACATCTGAAAAAAACATGTCTCACACCTCGAAGCAGCCACCATCCGGTTCCCGGCCTACCTGCTCTTCCACCTAAACCGCTGCCAGGAGGAAGAGCGTGTGCTTGCGTGCGTCCGTGTTTGCATATACATAAGCGAGCCTGGGGTACTGTGTAGGCACTAGGCAGGTGTTTGAGCCTCAAAGGCCCAGCGATCAAATCTGTCGTGCCTCCATAGTAACTCTATTGTACATGCCATAGCTACAGTCAGTCAACTTGCTGTTAATAAATAAATCAGTTAATTGAGGATATTGGAGGTGTGTGTTCACCTGGTGCATGGCTGTGAGTCCATCCTCGTTGAACAGGTCCGGACTGACTCCACTCTTCACCAGCTCCCTGACTGCAGAGACACACACACACACACACACACACACACAATGACTCACTTGGCAGAGTCCCTTTGGTTGATACATAATTAGTCGTGGCATTTAGGGCACCTCCCAGTTTCATCACTAGCCGTTACAAAGAATATCAGGTGAGGCTGTGTGTGTGTGTGTATACACACACACACACACACACACACACACACACAGAGACAGAGAGACAGAGAGAGAGAGACACGGGTTTTTAAAAATAACCAAGTTCTCAATATTCATCAGCTTGAACTTTATAGCGGGTCATGCTTCTTGTGACTCACTAGGGCGAATATCCTGAGCCCTAGTAATTAACCCTCCATTTTAGACGCTTGCTCACAAGGTCCTTCAGTCAGAGCGAGTCAAGTGCTCCCCTTCCCTTAGTGCTTAGTGCGGTCTTAGCTAGCAGTGAGTTATTTGAGTTTCCCAGTCTTATGCAAGTAAAATGAAATGCCAATCAAATGTACATCATTTCCCTATAGTTAAATGAAAACTGACCTATCCTTTCAAGCCCTTGCATTGGAGAACAAACCACTTTTGTCAGTGGAAAGTAATGTACGCCTTTTGCTGTCATATATATGTAAATGCTTTACGATTTAGGCTTACAGTTACTTTGCATTGAGATACAGGTCAATCAGTTAGGAGTTGGGCATCTGGATGAAGGAAGTAGATTCAACGTGGGGATTGACCCAGCACAGTATTTCTTGCAGTAGGACCCCCTAACTACCAAACTAACCTGCCCGCTATATATGGCTGGGCGTCAAATACCACCTATTAACTGCTCTACGCTAAATGTGTGTTTTTTATGTGTCTGTATCTGTCTGTCAGCTAGTGTGGGTCTGTATGTCGCTGTCTGTCTGCGTGTGTATGTAATGTGTGTCTCCGTCCATCTGTCAATGCGTTTTTTGTTTTGTGTGCGTGTGCGCTCCACCCACCCTCCTCCACGTCGTTGCGCGAGGCTGCCTCCAGCAGGGTGATGGTGTCGGGGAACTTCACCCTCCGGGTGTGGGCCTTCTTCCTGTCCGCCTTGGCCCTGGAGCCCCGGGTCGAGTCCTTCTCCATCTGCGCCCAGCCCTTCAGCTGCTGTGCGCGCGGCGCTTCTGGGCGTGCTTCAGCCGCTCCGTGGCACTCAGGCGACCCACCGTGGCCATCTCTCCCAGCAGCTCGCCGTGCTCTGCGGCCATGCCACCACCACCAACCGCCGCCGCCGCCGCCGCCCCCCCCTGGCCACGCCCCTCTGCGCTACCCTGGCCTCTTCCTGTTGTTGTCGTTGTCGTTGCTGGGGTTTGAAGATCCTTTAAGGGTCGATTCCGGCGTGGACCTGTTCCAACCCCTATCCGGTCGGCCCCATGGGAGCAGCAGGCCTTCCTGCGAGGTGGAGGTGAGGTTTATCTCCAGGTCAAACCAGCACGATTGTCGCCGTCCAAACTCCGAACCGGAATCAGGCGAACAAGGTGGATTTAAGGTGGCTTCATGACGTCAGAGACATGCTGACGGCAGCGAGGTCGGGCTCACCGTCTCCGTTAACCCCCCCCCGGTCCTCTTTATTCAATTCCAAGTCGTACAAAAGATAAACAATCCAACAGTTTTAAGCATCCACGTAAATCCCGGGAGGGTGCAGTCCAAAGGATCGTAGTCCAAGCCGGTGACGAAAAACCTGCAAACGATGACAAGAAACCTGGGGGTGGGAGAGCACAAGCACGTAGAAAACACGATGTAGAGCGAGAGTGAAACGCGACCGGTCAGCCAAGCGCTCCGCAACGGGGAGAGGTGGCGAGGTTACCCTCCGATCCGCTCGGAGGGGGACGGGCCGGGGCAGGGTGTACATCCGACGGGGCCGTCACAGGAGGCCATGGCTGCGGAATAAAACTACAGCGGAGGAACCGGCTCACACATTCCTAGGAGTCAGAAGGGAAAAAAAACGTTTCCAGCCGCCGGAGAATGAAAAGGCACATTCACGGGGTGGGGGGCGGGGGGTTTATCATTGCACAAGGCCTTATTCAACCACAAGGTGAGGGAGTCGGCGTTGGGAGTCGCCACGGAGGCTGTAATCCCAGGGTGAGTGTGTTTGTTGGGGGTGGGGGCCCCCACTGTGAACGTCTTAACGGTCGGCCCCCGGCGGTCCACGGCTAAGCCAGGGGGGCTGGTTCACCACCACAGCAGCCTTGGCCTTTGGGTGCGTTCACCTGCGGAGGGAGAGAGAGAGAGAGAGAGAGAGAGAGCGAGGGCGACCGTGAGTGGGACAGGAAGAAGGGGAGTGCGTGTTGTCGAGTGTAGGTTACCATCTACCCGTACACGCCCAGCACTCCTAATCCTGTTATCTTTAACCCCTGAGCTCCCTCCCCCCTCCCTCCCACCCTCCCCCGCTCCCATCCTATCCCGCCTCTATCCCGGAGGAAACCTGAGACCCGGGGACGCTTTTCATTAATGATTGACTCACCCCGCCGTCCAAGACACGCTCTTCGCTACACGGCGGCTACGTTCACCCTTTGAGTGTAGGCAGCTAGGGGTGAGTGGCGCGGGGGGGACAGCTACAAGGAGAGGCCTAAAGGCCCGGCACTCTCGCCTGCGGTGATGGGTTTTATTTTTGGGGGAAGGATCCAAAGCGTGACGAGGTCGGGGCCCCACCGCCGGCATGGGGCCTATGCTGTGCACCGGTACGGGGTTGCACGTCTCGCGGGCTCCGCTCCTTCCATGCACCTCGTCCATTATTTAGTGGGGAGAACGCAGGGGGGGAAGGTCAACTGGAGGCACTCACACAGATAGGGGAGAGTGAACGCGGCGCTAGCACGGTTGCCGCGCGCATGGCTTTTTACTACCAACACGTTTGCGGTAGAGGGGAGAGTTCTTCTCGAGATTCAAAGTTAGCATTTTGGGGGGGGGGGGGGGGGGGATGTTTGTAGAAAACATTTTAGGGAGTTGAAGGAAGAGATAAAGCTACACAGGGGTCAAGGTAACCACATCGCAGTCTCTTTATTATAATTTAGTATCATCAGTGATGCATTTAATTAAAATAAGTAGACTAGACGCAGGGCCGCTGCTTGCCGTTTCGGTGCCCTACGCGAGCGGGGGGGCAGCCTCTTTTTAGATAGGTAATACAATTAAGAAAAAACAACGGTGGGTCAATAATGTCATCTTCATTTTATTTTTTTTATTATTATCCTTAATTTTTGGTGCCCCCCCCCCCCCCCCTCAGGTACTTGGTGCCCTACACACTCTGCGTTTAGGGAGCGGCGGGCCTGACTAGACGAGCCAAAACTTTGGTCATTTAATCTTCTTGCTATTTATACGTTTTTCCCTGCCCACAATGTAAGGATTTCCTCAAATTCAGGCTGTAGGTTGGTGCTCCCTGGGGACCTGGGAAATCACAGGCAAGCCCAGGCCACACAAGCATGCACTCCTATGGTTGTGAACACAGCTTATGCCAAGCTTGCACAACATAACTCGAGCGGCGTCACATAACCAGCCTAATATTTCTCTATGAGACATGAGCTTACTGCGATCGAAAGACAAAAGGTGCCGTGGAAAACTGTACAGAGGAAAGAGTTTTATAATTGAGTCAATATTAGTGGACAAGACTAACCGGTTTTCAGACAAAAGTATTTCAAATCAAATGGGATGGAACAGCTAACTGACTTTAAAAGGCCTGCAAGTAATCAAAATATACATGAATGGGAGTTGCATGATACACCTAATAAGCAAATTTGATTTATCCGACCACAGGACAATGAGTCATGGAGACATCACCGTGGGGAGGTGCTTATGTGTGTTCTCTTGTTTGCGATGAATCACCACCCATCATGGGATTATCCTGATGAAGTAGCTATCTGTCTTTCCCATTAAAGTCAATGTGACATAGCATGTAACTTCTGATTTCCAAGTTAAACAAGCAATTAGCACTGGATAAATCCTGAGAGGAATTTCATTTGATGATGCCAACGCTAGCTACCTGGCTGTATGGCCATAGAGAGGGGAACTAATAGCAGATCAATGTTTTGGTCAGAACACTTTACAATAAAGGAACTATAATAAACTATTAAACAACATTACTTAATCGTTATTTAAGGGTCATTACTGCATTAGCTAACAGTTAATTAGCAGTGAACTAATAGTCTAGTCATCAATTACTAACGTTGTTCAAGTCTACTAATGGTGATCATGTTAACAAAGGTAATGGCGTTAATATAAGGGACGGAATTCTTTTATACAGTATTCACTATGTTTAGATATACACGAGTCCTTCAAGCTTAACCCTCATTTTGATACGGACCGGTGAGATAGAGCTCCACACACCCCGTGGGGGTTGTGCTAGTTCAGCACTGCGGATGCAATAGACTGCCTGGGAGAAATGTAAATACTACAAGGCCATCACATCAGCCCTCTCCTGCAATATGTTCACTGAATATGGTAACCATGAAAAAGATGCCAGATTTTGATTGGTTAAACTGAGTTATACCCAGGCTAGAGCTGTCGAAGAAATGGACCGGAGTGTGAATAAAAACATTTTCAGCACTTTTTCCCAAAACAGGAATATCTGTTGGAACCTTTGTGCATGGAGGGGTGAGGTTGCTGCTAAACTGTACACATTGGACCTTTAAAAAAGGCGAGAAACTGCCAATGACAGAGCCACTGAACCACACCTTTCAGCGGTCAGGTGGTTCTACAGATGTCCCCAGACTGTGGACACATTAACAGGCGGTTGTACATTCACCGGCCCGATTGTACATCAACCTAACGTACACATGGGTGTTTAAAAGATAACATACAGTATGATACTACTTGAGTGTTCCCCGGGAGGATTCTAGATTTCTTGATTTAAAAACCTGTTGTACATTTTAAGTGGGAAGGATTAGTAGAAAAACTGTTTCAGGGACTCAGGAAACCAAACTGCGAAAAACACTTTCGGTCCACTGGGCCAGTGTGCCATTTGACAGGACCGGCATGAGCCATGAGCCATTAAACAATGAGCAATTCCCTGCTGACTCGATGCAGCTCTGTGAATCGAGAATGATCCTGCTTGCCAAACTGAATCAGCACACAACAAGCCAAATATGTAACCAGCTCCCTCTCCTCAATCTTCATCTGAAATACCAGTGGGAGACAGAACATCAACAAATCATCTTGTTTTTTTGTGATGTGGGAGGTCAACGAGGAACTGCAAAAATGGCCCTTCTAAATCCTGTTGCCAGTAGGTAGAACTAGCCTGCTTAGTAATCACAGAAAAATGTCAAGTAAAGCCACAACACAAGGCCAGAGCAACAGAGGAGGGAGATACTGGAACTAGAGAAATACATTTATAGAAGAGGGCATGCTGTATATATACACAAATACAGGGGGGGGGGGGAGAGAGAGGATGTGGAGGCAAGACTGCACCCAAGATAGAGTGTAAAGACGTGGGAGGAAGGATGGGGAGGTTACAAAGTGACTGGCTCGTACTACGGCTCTACGTACTGCGTCTACGCAGGAAGCCTGGGCCATGTCCTGTACAAGCACAAAGCCACAGAGAAAAATAGGCTGGTGGATTCTTTAAGAGGATGACATGTCGGTTAAACTGTTGCTTTTGCTCTTGATCCAAAAGACTGAAACGCTGCTGTTGACCAAGTTCAATGCCAAGAGTATTTGAAAAAGTATTTGAAAATTGTCATTAGAAATAGACAGAAAGTGAACATGCCGCCTACTCAGGTTTTCGTCTTGACCCGAGGATTAGATGTGCGAGTTTACGTGATAGGAAATATCTTGTTATAGTTAGTGGTGACTTGCAATGACTCAAAGGAAACTCTGTACTAGTAGATACCATTTATATCTATCATCTTCCATTTTATCTATTTATTTTTGATTTTGTACGTATTAATGTTAGAGCTTGTTAATAATATGCGTTTTACCAAAACGCTCATTGAAACACATCTGAGATTGTCATAATGAGACTGAGCTGTTAACAAACGGACTTTGGTCTATGTACAATAGACAATAGGCAGTCAGTCGGCTAATGATAATCTATTGGAAGAAATCATGTGTAGGGCGCAGAAGCATACACAAGGAGATTTACAGAGCTAAAGTCCACCAACCTTTACCATAGTTCACCCCCGGCCCATAGACAGCCTCCATACGATCAAGACGCACTTTGATCACATACCTGCCAAGAAAGCATGACCGGCTTTTTATCTGATGTTCTTTTGGCCTACATCGGATACAGCTCCATTGTGTCCAAATCAGCACGCACACGACATCTAACTATTTAGACCCGGCACAACACGGGTTAGCATAAAGCATGCACGCCGTCCACAACCCTTGACCCTGCATCCCTTCCAACAGGGCTAGTAATTAAAAGGTGAGACCCTGCGGGACACGACCCTCGCCCATCCTGATCAACCCCCTAATAATCTGAACCTGGTGTGGATGTCGTCGTATCCCCCTCACGGTTTAGTGTGGAGGGGTGACTCCGAGGCGAGGGACCAGCCCCCGTACCAGCACCGACAGGTGGCCGGTGGACAGGTAGCCGCCACAGCCACCTGGATCCATTCATCCACACCACGTCCCTCTGGAGGAGCCACACGCTCCCTGACAAGTGTTGGAACTCCACCAAACTAATAGTGACTTCGTAAAGAGCTGCCCCAAACAAATGAACCGTCGAATTGAGACGTATTTCGTGCGTAAAATTGCGTTATTGTGCGGTGTGGCAGGGCTCCGGCTTAGCTTGGCTTCAGCGTTAGCCTCCCGTCGGAGGAGCGAATTGCGTTGCACTCCTTGGGTGAAACGGATAACAAACATTATAAAAGCCATGGTCCTAAAACTAAACTAAGTATATGTTCAAAGTGGAAACAGTACCCAGTCGCGTACGGGAAAGATCCAGGAAATGAAGGTCACATTTCAACGTACCTGTGGAGTCCGTGTTGCTGTCACCCTCCTTCGTAGGCTGGTTGTTCTCTGAAACTGAATCAGGTGCTGCCGTCGCCGACCCTCAGTGGAAACGCTTCACCATAACAACCGCCGCCGCTCGGCCACCGCTCTGCCGCGCCGCCGCTCCGTCGCGCCGCCCGCTCCCACGTCCACGTCCACTAGAGGGCCACATTGTGCAATGGATGAGTAAGATAGGAACATGTTTGGCCGTGATGATAAGTTGCGACAACAGAAAATGCGATTCTGCATCAGTTTGCAAAGTCAGGAAACAGTTTTGAAACTGCCAGAAATACCAAACAACATCCGTTTTTACATTCGCGCGACAAGCGTTACGCGCGCGCGCACACACACACACACACACACACACACACACACACACACACACACACACACACACACACACACACACACACACACACACACACACACACACACCAAGAATTCCCGGTCAGACAATGATTTGACTCCTTAATCTGGCAAGTCGTCGCAGCAGTGACAGTCGACAGAGCCCTGATGGCCAGAGAAAAAAGCCACACCATCAGTGAGCATCTAATGCAGCCCATCTCTTCAGGGGAGGGACAGAGTTATAACTCTATAGGGAGAGGAGACATAACACTGTACAAACCAGTGCTACCAGGAATGAAGCACACACATGGCCTTTCCAGTGCATTGTATGGCTGGAAATATTAAATATTCATTCATAATAAAGGAAGTCGCTGGAGACCTTTTCTCGTTTGAAGTATAAAAGGAGAAGAAACAACAGTAGCTATGGTGGTTATGTTCTTGTAGATTTTGGAAGCTATAAGATGTGTGTGTGTGTGTGTGTGTGTGTGTGTGTGTGTGTGTGTGTGTGTGTGTGTGTGTGTGTGTGTGTGTGTGTGTGTGTGTGTGTGTGTGTGTGTGTGTGTGTGTGTGAGCGTCTGTGTTTGTGAGCGTCTGTGTGTCGGTGTCTGTTTCGGTGGGTGGTTGGCTGGGTGTGTGTGTGTGTTTGAGAGAGGACAGAGAGAGAGAGAGAGACAGAGAGAGAGACAGAGAGCGAGGGGGAGAGATTGGGCTAGTGAGTGAGTGATCTCCTTTTCACTTTCTCAGCGTGACTTTCCTCCAGTCCAAGTGACATCTTAAGACAGCTTAGGAAGAAGGATTTGACCAGACACAATCAGTACACAAGTTCTGTGATGGCATCCTATTCATTTGGGCCACCATTCATGTCACTAATCCACCCAAAATCTATTAACCAGCTCTATGGTAGAGAGGAAGGGATAGACTGTGTGGTGGTATTCAAATCCTTTGTTTTGCATGGGTCGTTGTCACTGTGTTTACAGGCTGCACAAATAGGGTCTAATCAAGTGTTTGGACAAGTTGCACACATGGCTTTTGTATTTCTAAAGGCAGGCCTACTGAGATATGTGGACATTTTTGATAAGGGTTATTTGGAGATCATTGTCACAGTTCCTTTGGCCTTGTTGAGGGGTTAAGCCTTGACGTGACAAGATACTTCCTGTTCATAAATATATATGAATATCAAATGCATATAGGCTTCACTACAGAGGGGGCACTTGTTGGTCTGCCTGGTAAAGCAATCTATACCGAAACCCTTATCTTGAGCAATATAGCACAGATACAAATTATGTTTTGGAGCTTTGCTGAAACCAGAAGCAGCGACTGGGGGTGTATTGGCCTTCTCTTTGCAGATAACATGGGAATGTGTATTAGGTTGGTTGTTAAAAGGGAATGTCCTAGGCTACATATTAAGGAAACATTTCCTGGATATATCTAATAGGCGTGTGCAATTTTTTACACGAGAATCATTGGCCTACCTTGGTTTATGCACCATCATAGTTCATCTTAAAAACGTTTAATTGACCTTGCCGATTTGAACACTTTTTTTGCGCACAGCATTTAACACATTTCTACCAAAGTATTTTTGAATGATGCTAATATGTAACCCACAGAGGGTGAAACGAATCCTATATCTCAACTCACTACCGAAACTGCAAGCGGAGGACGTGGGCCACTTCCAAGTTCGTTCCGACTTCCTCAAAGGTCGTCGTAAACACACATACGTTTATTCAAACGCAGATTCGTTAGAAGTGAAACCCCATCTTAACCGCATTGGCTACACTGTTCATGGTAAGATCAAATTTGGTTTAAGGAAGAAATGTGGGCTACTTGATTCACTACAAGTTTGTTCCTTAACAACAAACGAGATAAAATAGCATCACAGATGCATTCACTTTTATTGACATGATACACACTGGTTTCAACAAAATGCCAAAGGCTTATAGGGTTGTTTGCACTAGTTTTAAACAGAAGCATGTTTATGTGGATGGCGTGAGTGCTTTAGGGGATGTGGATGGAGGCTAATTCCCAGATTGATAATTTAGCAAATGCATCTCATTCGGTTGATCGGATGAATTAAGTCCCAACCAGGACATGTAGAAGCTTGTCGGTATACAAGCCATACATGTTATTTAATTGCCCCTGTGTTTCCCGAATATGCTAAACGGTAGGCCTAGTTCTTGGGAAGAAACTTGTCTCTGGTTTGCCAATGGGAGTCATTCTAATCCAACTTGTTTTCACTATCTTGCTGGGAAGCAAGGGTTTGGACATTAGCACTACATTAACCTGAACAAAGAACGACGTGCATTCCCGAAACTTATTATTTCACTGTGAATGAAGTTCTGTATAGTGGCGTGGAGACCCCGATGTGCGTAATGCACCCCCAGCTGATGTTCGCTGTTCTGGGCACTTAGGCGTACATCTCATATTTAAATAGGAATATTCACACTTTCCTAATGGCGCCACACATGCTTGAGCTGTAATGCCCTGTCTACTTTAATGCGGTTGTTCTTCTTTATTATGGGTTATAGAAGACCTATCTCCAGACAATCTTTAAAACACACACACACACACACACACACACACACACACACACACACACACACACACACACACACACACACACACACACACACACACACACACACACACACACACTAGGATGATAACTCAAAAGGGTATTGCATTCTTTGCATTCGAGGCCTATCACTACATGTTCAACCCACATCAGTTTTGTATATTAGCATTCCTAATGTATATTGCTACCTCTTAAAAAGTGTTGATTGCGTGTTTGACTAATTTTGCGTGTTTGATTAATTTTTTTTAAAAGCAATTCAGCCTACTCCACCTGACTGTTTTTTAATGGGTTAGGATAACAAATGCATACCACTCTACACATGTGTACAGTTTTGGTTGACATTTATTTTAATTGTGTCGGTATGTGTAGGCCTAACTGCCATTAAAGTCGGAAGCAGTTGGATTTAACTTTTATTTTATTTTATTGACTCTTTTCAAATTCTGCCATATAAAATCCCCCATAGCAAACATGTAGGAGTGGTGCTGATTTTTATCATAAATCTTATTTACAGTGTACCCTCAGTCATTCACCCACCCCCACTCCACCCCCCGTGGCGACCAGTCATTCTAAACGCTCCATTCTCTCCTCGATTACGCAGCGGGATTTACATGAAACTGTTAATTGTTTGCTCTTCAAATAGAGTCCGCTTGGAGCCAGTAGTCTGCCAGCCAGAAGTTAAGGACCGACTCTCTCTCGCCCTACCCCCCTCAGTTGTCCTGTCCGACCACCACCACCCCTCCCCTCCAACCCGTCCAACCACGGGCTGCTGATCAACATGACAAAGCAGCATTGGATGGAACAGAGGGGCTTAGCACCCACCGCGCAACCCTACCTCCAGACACACCGAGACCCTCACCTTGACTCCCACAGTGTGAACGAGTACACGAGGAATTATAACCCTTCACACCGCAGTGTAGCACGCAGCTCTTCTTCACCCAAACACGGCTTTAGAGGAGACTGCTCGTCCGATGCGTCTGGAAAATATGCGCACCGGTTGGAGTCGCTAGGAAGAAACTCCGAGCAACGTAGGTCTACCGGTGCGACAGCCACTATGGATACAACTATACTACCTGAGAACTGTTTACTGTCTGGATCACCACCGTACCTGACGCCTCAAGCCAGGGGGGAGGTCACAGACACGAAGCGTGAAGCGATGGATGTTGACGTGGAGAAGAACTCGGGGTGCAGTAGGAAGAAGAACTATCAGCGGTATCCGAAGCCTCCATACTCATATCTCGCTATGATCTCCATGGTGATTCAAAACTCCCCGGAGAAGAAATTGACGTTATCAGAGGTAAAGGTCAAACACTTTGCACATATGGGTGTTTGCGTAAACATTAATACCGGACAAGGTGGACACGGTTACGCATTGGAGTTGCGCCCTCCGATCATGATTTTACGCATGCTGTTTTTGAGGCTCCAAAAGCCACTCACATCGTATTAAGTCTTAAGATATTTAAAATGTTATATTGTTTTCGCTATGGACAGTTGTTTTTTGTTTGGTTTAACTATTACAGAGAAACGACGCATCACCGTTTTGTTCCCTGTGGTGACACTGAACGGCAACTAGGTGACATTTCAATGACACCGATTAAGTTTGATAAGACCGTACCTTAGATAAACCAGGCACCCGTTTGTGTTCTGATAAGGAATGTAGATAATCTAAATTAAACCATTGTATAGGAGATTTGGTTGTATTTAGTAGCTATTATATTGTACATGATAGGGCAACACAGATTACAAATGAAAAGGAGTGTTAACTGAAAATAATAAGGCTTTATGTATGTGTTAACCTATGTTTTCAAATGCTTGATGCATATTTTGTTGTTCTAAAATAACAGAGAAATGACTTATTTTCTCCTTTTTGTTGTTTAGATCCTGAAGGAGATCAGTACTCTCTTCCCATTCTTCAAAGGAAACTACAAGGGATGGCGGGACTCAGTGAGACACAACCTCTCCTCATACGACTGCTTTGTGAAGGTTAGTGTCTTTTATATCGCACCCACTGTTGCTTTATATACTCTGGGTACACTGTAAGAGAGGGAAGGAGGTTGGGGGGGGGTTTGGGCAGAAGCATTCATCAAATAAGTGTGTGTTTGTTTACTTTGTGGCAGTGTTTGCTTGGTGCGAAGCTAAGCCGGATTGTATTTCACTCGAGTCTCACTTCACCCTCTCCTCCGTTCTCCGCGTGTAGGTGCTGAAGGACCCTGGGAAGCCCCAGGGAAAGGGCAACTTCTGGGCCGTGGAGCTGTGCCGCGTGCCCCTGGAGCTCCTCAAGAGGCAGAACACGGCTGTGTCGCGGCAGGACGAGACCATCTTCGCCAAGGACCTGGCCCCCTACATCCTCCACAGCCACACCCACAAGCCTTCGGACGAGCCCCCCCCTCCCCGGGACAACCAAGTGACGTCCCTGCCCTCCTCCTCCTCCTCTTCCGGCTCCTCCTACCCCTCCCCCCCGCGAGAGGACCTGTACCGCCCCAAGCTGGATTCCTCCTTCGCCATCGACTCCCTGCTGCACAGCCTGAGGCCTGTTAGCACGGGCGAGGCCGACGGCCGGGCCCACGGCGGAGACGGCTGGGGGGGGGAAGCCAAGCAACAGCAGCAGCACCTTCACCTCCGGCCCTCCCCGCGGCCGCGCTACACCTCCTCCGTGCGCAGCGCCTCGGCCAGCTCGGCCAGTCCCGCCTCCTCCCTCTCCGAGGAGGACTGGCGCCCGCCGCCGCCGGCCCGGGGCGGGCAGCGGGCGGCGGCGGCGGGGGGCGAGGCCGGCTCGGACGACTGCGACGACTGCCGGCCCCCGCAGCACAAGTCGGCGCGGCGGGAGGGGGCCCCGGCTCCCTGGGAGCTGCCCACCTCCTACGCCAAGTACGCCCCCCCCAACACAGTGGCCCCGCCCAGCATGCGCTTCAACGGGGGCCCGCTCATCCCTCTGCACGGGGGGATGCCGCTGTACGGCTACGGGGCCTCGCCCATGGGGCCCGGTCACTTCCTGGGACACACCTACTGGCCCATCCTGCCCAGCGGCCGTATCTCCATCCAGCCCCCCGCCATCCTCATGGACCTGGACAGCATGCTGCAATCGGTGCCCCCAAACAAGAGCGTGTTTGACGTGCTGGTGCCGGCGAGCCAGGGCCCACACCCGCACCCCCACACGCACCACTCGCCGCTGGGTCAGTACACGCTACAGAACGGACCTCCCCTCAACAGGTACCTCCAGTACTGACGGGCCCCTTCTCATAGTATGCAATGCCACTCAAACAGACGTTTTATGGACACACGTCATCCCACTCATCACACGGTGATGAGTGGGATGAGACCTTGTGTGGAGTGTTGTCATCCGGAGAGGAGCATGAATTACAAAAAACTTGTTCGTGTCAGTATTAGCCTGAAGAACAGCCGGGAGCCTGGTCAAGACCCCGGGAGTTCTACCCATCCTACAGTTTGCATTGAGGATGATAATGCACTATTGTTTTTAATCAGGGTATTTTCATGTGAGAGAATGCATCCGTTTTCAACCTACCTCGATGGGTGAATGTTTAATTTCTGATCTTTCACAGAGAGAAATCATAAAGAGCAGTCGTTTTATTAAATTAGAGAGAAGGAAAAGATAACTATATAAGGATTATTCTTTTAGTTAAATTTTACCTTGCATGTCCAAAAAATGAAGTCGCAATCATTGGAGACACTTTATATACAATTAAATGACAATATCTACCTCAGTCTCTCGAT
This sequence comes from Melanogrammus aeglefinus, assembly GCA_900291075.1. Lineage (NCBI taxonomy): Eukaryota > Metazoa > Chordata > Actinopteri > Gadiformes > Gadidae > Melanogrammus > Melanogrammus aeglefinus. Next base: position 157,838 of record OLKM01000103.1, read on the forward strand.
GGAAAGGACTATGTTAGTTTGGACGATATAAACTGCAAGTGTTCGTGGTTTTGGCACTATTTTAACGTTTACAGTTCATGTGTTATCCATTCATGTATTAATGTTTTCCCCCATGTTCGTTCAGATCATTTTCTTTCAAATCCTCGCACACATATCAGGCAATGCCAAGACGTGTTGTATTTGACAGTGAATCTGTGGTACTGCTATTTTTCTATCCCTTTTTTTGTCTTTTTTTACACTTGACAGTGAATGTTTGTACATTTATATTCCTAAAGTTTTACAGTTGTTCCACTCAGGGTTCAAAAAGTTATGTTGGCTCCTGGCCACATTATATTGTTCAGTGTGCCACAGCACACTAATTGTAATGTTAATGTTCCAAAATGATACATTATCATTTGGTGGCATACATTTAAAGTGTCTTAAGAGTCTTAAATATTCCATGAATAAAGACTTCAAATTATCTACTGATGGTTGTACTTCCACTTCAATCGGAAAAATGGGTTAAACATAAACGAGTAAAATAAAGATGTAAGCTTTGTTTTCACACACACACACACACACACACACACACACACACACACACACACACACACACACACACACACACACACACACACACAGACACAGACACAGACACAGACACACACACACACACACACACACACAGGCGCGCAAAGCTGATTTACATCACCAGTTCCCCAGCCGTCAGCCCCCTGCCGTGTCCGCTGCAAAGACCCCTATCTCTTTATCAGCTGCCCCTTGCATGCCTGCACTCCTTCTCCCCCCCCCTCATTCCTGATGGGTTGGGGGGGACACCCTTTCAGTCACCCCCCCCCCCCCACATGCAATCAAGTCTCATGCATGCCTGCACATAGACCCCTGCTGAGCTCTATCTTTAAACCGGCCTTCAGTGTAAACTCAGGAATTTATATGAACTGGCTATAAGGTTTGCCCGATCAATATAATTAGAGATGATCGATAAAAATGGTTTTGAGGTTCAAACTGGGCTTTTGGCACACATAGCGATGTTAGCTTGAAGTGATGGATACAAGGTTAGTAATAACTTTGTAAAACAGTGGGAGTTAGACATCCTGCCCAAAATATTGGTGGAAGAAAGGTTGAAATGACTGCAAACAAAACTATTTGCACAGCCAATTTGGTAGACTAGACCAAAACTCCCAAGCAGTTGGAGAAACGGAGATTAGGTTTAGAGCTATTTTAAGTGAAATTATGTATTGATTAGATTAAGCTTGTTCTGGAAGTAATTCTTTAGACTACTACAAACCCTCTAGTGGCCAATATGTCACATTTCTACTGCTCTTTTATTTTAAGAGTCATAATCTAAAAGGGAATCTGTTCATTTACTAACTAGAAAAAAGAAAAGTCACTCATATATTTTAAGTGGGTTTTATTTGTTTGGTTATAAAATATACTCTGGGTTAAGAATAAGTCTGTAAAGTCTAAATCATCAACCGTAATGTGTACCGCTTTTACAACAGGATAGATTGAAGTAAATGTTGAATGTGGAGTTCCTTTGAATACTCATATCAGAACTAGGCTTATCTTGCAGAACAGACATGAAACATCCTTGCCACATCGAGTTGGCCCAACAAGTCAGACTTCAAGTATTTCCAGTTTGTACTGTTAGACAAATCCCACCTTACTTATTCAAGTCAATGCAATGCAAATTGGTGGTATTTCATGAACTCCAAAGATCTGCAAACGCACTAATCTTAAACCGTAGACAACAATTCCTATTCTTCTTCTAATAGCGGTGGAAATGTAAGAGGTAGCTGACTTCTACATGAACATTGGTTGGAATGATGGTTCTATTAACTTTTCATCTTCCCATCCATGGAAATAAAAGCAACCTAACATCCTTTTCACACGCCTTCCTGGGCCATGCGATACTCGAACACACTGCCTCTCTCGGGGAAGGTTTTGTTCAAGCGTCTGCGCTTGCTCTTAAAATTGGCGCTGTCTTCCCCCTCCCCCTCCTCCCCCCTCCCCATATCCCCCTCCTCCAGGCGTGTATAGGCAGAACATGTCCTGTAGGGGGAGACAGAGTTAAGGTAAATCCAAGGCCTCAGTGGATAAGTCCTTCAAGAACAGTACACTGTGTGCCGGACCCGATAAGTGGAGTTACACTCTGACAATTTTTTTTTAACCATTAAAGTGAAGATATATTTGACTTAAAATGTGTCAGAATTAGGAACACATTCTTTCAGCCTCCGTTCACTGCGTGGACCTTTTTTAGGAAAATAACCGGAGACTTCTCGATATCGTCATGAGTGAAGACTCACCCCGGGCTCTAGGGCCACGGACGTTTTGGCCCCCAGGTTGAGCACTCTGCCGTCGGCTCTGTGGAGCTGGTTGAGCCCAGAAGCCGCGCTCTTCCCCCCTGGAGCGCAACCACAACACACACATACAGGATTCACTACAAATAAGGCAGATAAGCTGGACAAAAAAAACTGTTGGTGTGTAGAAAACAAACCTAGCTAGTATTTAGTTAGCTAGGTTATGAGTTAGCTAGCTGGTTAAGCAAGCGTTAGCTAGTAACTACATAAATGTAGCACCGTCTAGGTTATTAGCCAGTTAAGCAAGAGGAAGGAAGAAGAAAAAAGAAAAAGAACAAGAAGGAGGAAGATGACTCATAAAAACACAGACATTCAGGTGAGATCAACCTGAATGAAGAGCTCAGTGATTTTTGTTGTTTTGGCGGAGCTAGGAGATGGGTTACCCATGATGCCGTATGGCCGGGTGGAGCGTCTCTCCGTCAGCACCGACAGCACCACCTTCTCCCTGAAGAGCAGCTTGCGGATCACCCCCTCCCCACCGCTGTACTTCCCTGCTCCGCCCGAACCGGAGCGCAGGGAGAACTGCTCCAACACCACCGGGTACCTGGGGACGGGAGCAGGCGGGGACAGCATGGTTGGAAAAAAATGGGGATTCAAATGTTATGGAATTTAAAAAATGATGTTGGGGGACATTGCCTTGACATTTTACATGTAGGGCATTTAGCAGACGCTTTTATCCAAAGCGACTTCCTTTAAGTGCGACCATATGAATTTCAATTTCTATGGTTTACAAATTGAAATGCCATAAATTTATAAATTCTACAGATTGAACTAAACAGACGGACGGACGGACGGACGGACGGACGGACGGACGGACGGACGGACGGACGGACGGACGGACGGACAGACATATAGACAGACAGACAGACATGACAGACAGACAGACAGACAGACAGACAGACAGACAGACAGACAGACAGACAGACAGACAGACAGACAGACAGACATATATATATAGTCTAAAAGGGCATGAAAACAATACATTTATTTTTTTCGAAAACATTTTTACAAATGAAGGGACATCGCCGGCCCACCTCTTCTCCAGAATCTCTGGGTCGGTGATCCTAGTGTTGGTCATGTGACTGTGGACCCCGCTCCGCCCATGCCAGCTTGGCCCCGCCCCTGCGCCCCCGGCAACCGTCTCGTAGTAACCACTCGTCTCGTTGCCGAATGAGATGTTGTTCATACAGCCCTTGATGGAGACAGAGAGAGGAGAGACTTATAGCAGGGGTGTGAGAGGTATCCACACACACACACACACACACACACACACACACACACACACACACACACACACACACACACACACACACACACACACACACACACACACACACACACACACACACACACACACACACACACACACACACACGTCGATCCGGGCGTTGCCCTGGCGCTCACCTGCGAGGCGGCGCAGACCTCGAACGCTCGGAAGATGACGTCGACGACTCGCTGCGACGTCAGGACGTTCCCCCCCACCACAGCTGCATTCTGGGAAGGCTGAAGGATGGACCCGGGCGGGATGACCACGCTGATGGGCGTCAGGCAGCCCTGCAGCCGGGGAGGAAGAGGAGGAGGAAGCGGAGAAGGAGGATACAGTTGAACTGTGTCTGAAATATGTTCCTACAGGCTTTGTTCTAATCCTCTGATCTTGCACACACACACACACACACACACACACACACACACACACAACACACACACACACACACACACACACACACACACACACACACACACACACACACACACAACACACACACACACCACAATAGGCTGCTTAAACAGTGAACACCAATGTAGCAGTTACTGCACCAAGAGTTTCTTGAAACAGACAACATTAATGGGAGGACTGGAATCTCAAAAAGGGCTCCCAATTATTTCTATCCTTGTTTAAAAACATGTAATTCTCCCCGCAATGGAACAGCCAAAGCAGAAGGACTCGAAAGACGATATAATAACCGACACGGTGAATGAAGCTAGGTTATTCTCTACCACCATGTCACTCAGAGGCTCTTGCCAATTATTTTCAAAGCATCGCCAACTCTGGGGAAATAAAAGAATAAAGTCCAGAAGAGCCGAGGTGAATGTGGAGGAGGATGAAGACAAAGATGGAGGAGGAGGAGGCGGAGGACGATAAAGAGCAGGAGAAGGAGGAGGAAAGACGAAGAGTAAGAAGAGGATGAGGACGAAGAGGTGAAAAGATGAAGAGTTAGAAGATGAAGAGGCGGGGCAAAGGGGAGAAATGAAGAGGAAGAGGGAGATGAAGATGAGATGGGCCTACCTGATTGAGGGGGATGTCCTGGCCCACCATGCAGCGCAGGCAGTAGATGAGGGCAGAGAGGGTGATGGCGCGAGGGGCGTTGCAGTTCCCCCACACCTCGGTCCCGGTGCCCGTGAAGTCAAAGACGGCACTGCCCTGCAGGTGGGGGGAACGGTTTATAAACAAGGTTGAGACTGAACCCTTTAAAGTAGACCATGGAGATTTATCACTAAAGTAAACCACAACGCTATGTCTGGAGTACGGGGACAAAGTCGTGGATAAAGGATATAGAAGGATTTATGAAGTCAGGCATTATAATTCAAATTCCGGTTCAGTACATATCTACCTTAGCCTGGGTGAACCCATGCTGCCTTGTGCAGCATGGGTACATTTCGTGCCGCTAGGCAGCCAGGATTCCATGGATCCGAATTTCACCTGAGATAGGGAACCAATCACAGAACGGGGAGGGACGGCACGCCGACGACGACGTCTAGTCGACACACCCATCGTCTTCTTCCTCATCGAATTTCTGTCACTCTACATACGTCATCTGGTATAATTGATACGATTGGCTATGAGCGACGTACAGACTTATATGATAGACATTCGTAGCGCCCAATAAACGGCTCCGGGCAATCGTAAACCACGCCTCAAATTACGAGAAAATTAATGTGTGGTTCCCAGACCTCATCTCAATGTAGATTGAGATGAGGTCTAGCCTTAGCCAGGCTATATCTACCTACGGATGATATCACATCCAAGTTATAATAGTATAATTATATTCATGATAGAAGTCCAATTTGCCCCAAATATTCTTTAAACGATAATGGAAAAATAACTAAATTTTTTTCATTTTCGCCAGCGAGCTACAGCATGATATCAAGCAATCTTTCTGGCCCCGAAGAGACCAAAGAACGTAGACCCATGGACAGTAGAACATATCCCCAGTGGCTAAAGCCTCACCAACCCTCACGTCACCTCTTCCTCGTTGATCTTGACCTGCAGCCTGATGGGCGTCCCGTCGTCCATGAAGTCCTCCGCCTCCACCTCCAGGCGGCCCGTTTGCTGCCGCCTCTTCAGCGCAAACTCCTTCAGCATGTCTCTGACTGCCAGCTCAGCGTTACTCTGTACACACACACACGCACATTAGTTTAAATTACTTTTGTGTAGGTAAATACAATGTGCACACATATGCAGCTGTCTATGCTCTGGGTTCTAGTGTTCTATGGCAGATAATTCTGTTGAAATTGTTGAAATGGCAGTACAACTACTGATCCTTTAAGAGGTGTGTGTGTGTGTGTGTGTGTGTGTGTGTGTGTGTGTGTGTGTGTGTGTGTGTGTGTGTGTGTGTGTGTGTGTGTGTGTGTGTGTGTGTGTGTGTGTGTGTGTGTGGTGTGTGTGTGTGTGTGTGTGTGTGTGTGTGTGTGTGTGTGTGTGTGCGCGATCTTGGGACTGTAGCCGATCACCCTACCTGGATGTAGCCCATGTAGGCCTGGACCACAGCCAGCCCGTAGCCGTCAATCAACTCGGCAACCAGCTGGCTGCCTCTCTGATTGGCCGCCACCTGAGCGCGCAGATCCGACAGGTTGTCATGGAGATTACGTGTCCCAGAGCAGTCTGGGTACTTGGCTGGAGCCATGAGCGCTTCAGTCACAGCTGGTGGGAAAAAAAACACAAAAACACAAAAACAGGATGGGAATAAAGGAAGGGCATGTAAAAGAGTATCAAGAATCCATGTTTTGGTCCTGTATCTGGTTGTTGGAATGTGGTGTGTTTTGGAGACATTCCTGATAAATGCCAGAAGTTCCTGGAACTCCACCAATGAAAAATAGAAGTATTTGTATTCCTCAATGCCTAAAGAGACAAAAAACTTTTTGAATCATTGTATTGACGTTGGAACATACAGAATACTGTATACTCAAAATTACTTATTAATTCAAAGTTATTTACCGGTACTTAAAGTATAACTTTGAGTAACCTAACACTTTTCACTTATTATTATTATTACTAATTTCATGATGTGTTTCTCTAACAACAAAGTCCCCCTAAAATGTTTTTCTTCTTCCAGTCACTTCATTATCTCTCTCTCCCTCACCCTCCTCCTGGAAGACCCCCCCGGTGACCAGTTTGAAGGAGGTGAAGACAGCTCCTTCCTGCTGGAGGGACGTGGAGTTGGGGGGCATGGAGCCTGGGGTGATGCCTCCGATGTCGGCGTGGTGCCCCCTGCTGGCCACAAAGAACACCGGCCCGCTCACACCGCTCCTAAACACCTGGGGTGGAGCAGGGGAGAAAAGAGAGGGAAATAAGTGAATGAAAATGTAAACAGTAAAAAAAATAAAAAAAAGGCAGCCAAAAAAAAGGAACAACCGACAGAGAGAACAAATAAACACGTGGTGGAGCGAGGCACTGACTGGGGTGATGACGGTGAGGTCGGGAAGATGGCTGCCCCCGGCACAGGGGTTGTTACTCAGGATCACATCTCCTTCTTTAAGGTTATCCCCCAGCGCTCGGATCTGTGGATCCAGAGAAACCTTACTTTCCTGGGTTTCAGGGTCATACACGGACACGCAACACGTGATATGGAATCATATCTACTCCAATCGTTCTTTTTATTTTATCGAATTATCTTCCCATACTGTGGATGCATACATTCTTAGCGTGGAGGTCCACAGTGGGACACACACACCCAAACACACACACACACACACACACACTTGAGCATGCACACACCAAACACAAGCACACACACACATGTGAGCATGCACACACCAAACACAAGCGCACACACACATGTGAGCATGCACACACACACACACACACACACACACACACACACACATACACATACACACACACACACACACACACACACACACACACACACACACACACACACACACACACACACACACACACACACACACAGCCAGCCCACCTGGTACTGCACCGTCTCCTGCATGGCCCCCAGGTGCACGGGGATGTGGGGGGCGTTGGACACCAGCCCCCCGTCGGGCCCGAACACGGCGCAGGAGAAGTCCAGGCGCTCCTTGATGTTGGTGGAGATGGAGGTCCTCTGGAGGACCCGGCCCATTTGCTCTGCGGACACGGAGCGCTCGTCACCGGAGGCCATTCAGTAGCCAACTTAGCCACGAGGCTCATTTTTCAATCTTCAACTTCTATACTATTCGGTCCCTTGGCAGCCATTTTTATCCAGAGCAACTTACAGTGAATCAAGATCTATTTATAATATATTCTTCATGTATTATTATTTTTCTGTTATTGTATTTTATTTATATTTTAAGCACAGAAATACAGAGTGTGTCACACAAACATTTCACTGCACATCCTGTAACGAGTATGTGACAAGTAAAATAAAAACCATTGAATCTTTGAATCTTGAAGACACATGCTGTTAATGATCCGGTGAGGGGTTAGGTTCTATTGCTCAGGGAGGACTACATGCAGACTATGGAGAGTGGGATTGAAGCCCAGAACCTTTTGGTTTGGAGTCAACCAACCCAACCCCTGAGAGTGTTCTCCTTTCTCCACCCACTCATCACTCCACCAGCTCACCAGCGATGCTCATGAAGCGATGGGAGAAGATGGAGAGCTGCACCGTGTTCAGTTCGGTCCCCAGGGCACAGTGGGGGTCCGAGCCCACCGTTACACACACATCTCCTCCCTCGGTCAGCTGGGCCTCGCAGCCGGGCTCCACCAGGACGGTGCTGGAGCGGGCGGGCGCGCGCACACACACACACGCACACGCACACGCACACACACACACACACACACACACACACACACACACACACACACACACACACGTTGACTCAAAGCCCTGATGGAGACAGTCGTCCCCAATGGCTCCCAGTTGAACCATGGGGACATCATAGTACCTACCTGTTCTTGTCAATGATGATGGCTGGTCCCTGGATAGTGTGGCTGCACGGTAGCTCCTCCCACAGATACACGCTGGTGTCCAGGTAACCGCCCTCAAAGTAGCACTTATCCGTCTGATTGGACACAAAAACACATGTTTTGCTAAGTGAATAGATTAGTAATTGCATAGCAAATGCATCTATTTATCAAGGTACTACGGTTGAGGCAGCTGTATTCTGACTTTCTTGTCTTGAAATAACCTCCTGATTATTTCTCCTATTATGTTCACATTTTTCTTGTTTTATTCATCAATAATGGATATCATTCACTCATATTTGTGAGTGCATTTTTTGTGAATGAACTTTTTGTGTGTGTTCATGTACCGTGACGGGCTTCGCCTTTCCGTCACCCGTCTTTGCCTTGACGACCGATTGGATGCCGGATTTCCCAGAACCCCTCACTCTGATGTCGTCGACCATGATCGCTCGGTCCGGGATGGTGAAGCCAAACTCCTTCAGGTAGCTGCAGAGAGAGGCAGAGACAGAGGAAAAAAAAAACCAGAGAGAGAGAGAGACCAGGTGCGATGGTTTGGTCACATTATGAAAAGTGAAAGAAGTGAAAGATATTGTTGCAGCGAAAGTGTTTTGATTCCTAGCCGACAGGTACAGCGTTCCTCCCCCCGCCCTCACCATGAGTTCATTCTCTTCACTCATCTCCGATATTGAAATAGTTTGGCTCACAAAACAAAAATTCCTCCAAACATGAGCCCCAGCATATAAACAAGCTAAATTACCGCTTGGTGAACCCGCTGCGGAAGTCTCCCGAGCGGCAGGACTGGGCGTTGCCAGGGTAGCCGTCGGCGGACACCATGAGTGCGCAGTCGGTGCCCTGGTAGCGCAGGTGGAGGAACACCTCCATGTTGATCTGACCGCTGCAGAGGGGGAGAGGACAACGGCCCCTTGGCCTCAAGACTTTGGCAGTGTAAATCTACTATCAAAGCCATAGAGAAATACATAATAAATACAATACACGCCACAATAAATGCACACATTTCAGAGATATTTCACAATTGAATTGCCTTCATTTGCTTTTGTGTTTAATATTTTTCACAACTTTATTTTATTTTATAAATCTCTCCTTTTTTATCTAATCTAATATTTATCTAATCTTGCAGGTCCTATTTTCCCTATGGGCTTAATGAAATATAAGAATAAAGGTAGCATTAAAACGGTCAAAACATTGCATTCTCCCACAACCGGCGGCTGAATGTTTGCGTATCGTACACATCACTTCACGTATACGGGCCCATGCGGGTGTTTACTATAAACCACGTGGAGGCTGACCTGCTGAAGCTCCGTGCGCCGAGTGTGTCTCTGCAGCGCCGGGTGAGTTCATCCACCCTGTGGTCCAGCTCCTTGTAGGAGGCCTGGCTGTACTGCAGCGAGCAGGGCTCCTGCACCTCCTCCACCACGTCGGCCAGGGCCAGGCCGTAGGCAGAGAGCACCCCGCTGTACCTGGGACACACGGGGGTACAGGGTAAACGATATCCCAGAAATAATAATGTGGCCCCTGATTTTCTGCAAAGAATACTCCCAAACTAAAGAACACATGGAAAATGGTTTGTTTATATGTGTAAAACAGCCATGTCATTGTATTGTTCTTCAGTTCATGTTTATTCTGTGGACAAAAATACAGGCTTTGTGTTTATTGATGAATGGAATCAAGACAACACTCTTTGAGTGCTTGAAGTTTGGTTTTGAGTGTCATTATCTTTTCTTTCCCCAGGAAACTGTCTCTTTTATATAACAGTTTCCACACACACACACACACACACGTAGACAAACATGCCTCGGGCCCTACTTGTGTATGAAGACTGACTTCATGCCGAGGGCTCTGGCGATGGCACATGCGTGCTGCCCGCCCGCACCTCCGAAACAAGCCAGGACATGTTGGGACGTGTCGTGACCTTTGGCCTGTGATGGGACAGTCAGATGCCATTCAGTCAATGTTATTTTATCATGCGAATAAATACATTCAAAATGAAAGCAAAGGCACAGGCTTCAATATACAAATTTACATTTTTAATTCGAAAATCTCAATGAACATTTTCTCGACTATAAAGCATATAAAATGAACGCCCACGCTACCTGCGTCAGGGCTCTGATTGGCCGGCACATCGCCTCATTAGCCACTCGAATGAATCCCATGGCGACCTCCTCCACCGTCATCACAGACTTGCTGTCTGGACACTTTCTTTTGCCGCTCTCACTGCCATTGGACTGTAATGGGATATTATTAAACATTATATTACAAGACATTTGGTCGTTAAATAAATGACATATATTAAGTCATAATGCACAAACATGTTTATTTAAACCATCACTTTGGAAGTGTTTCATTAGCAGCCTCTTGTGGTTAGAGTTGTGGCTTCGGTTATATATCTTTATAGTTTTAGTGGGGGGGGGTCAGTAGGAAACAGTTTATAGAGATATATTCCCTAGATGGATTTACCTGTGGATTATTCTCGAGTCTACATTTTCTGCCCATGTGATTAATACACATGGGCAGAAAATCCTATGTGGAAGAAACAAAGCAAACGCTAGGACACCTGTGATTGGCTGGAAGACAGGAAGTGGTTGATGTCCTTGGCCAGGCTGCGGAAGTGCTTGAGGGACTCCTCCAGGGACAGAGGCTGATCCTCGCCCGGGCCGAAGATCCAAGGGAAGCAGCTTGGCAACAGACGGCCCAGCACCAGATTAGCGTCCGTCACGGTTAAAGGACCGCCTGGGAAAAACACAAGAGGACATTTCGACTCTTTAGAAACTATTAATGTTAGCTGTATTGGGAAAAGGTATCCCAGTACCGGTAACTGGGAGCTGTCCCAGCTTTTCCCGGTACTGGTTACATTAATAGGTCAGTCTGTGTTTTACTGTACAACTCTGCAATGAAATGGAAGGAAAACAGACAGTGAGACGATAGATGATGCAAGAGCCAGATTCTTCGGAATAATAATTCACCATGTTCATTTTGTATACAAAAGGAATTAAGGTCAAGGATGATATAAAGGATGCAACATAACACTTAAACAAATCAAACAAATTTGTGGACAACGATGGATGCATTATGTAGAATGATTTTAGTCGGGAGAACGTCTGCCAAGCAGAAGAATATGTATGACTGTGAAAGCTTGACTGATCTAAAAGGGAAGCAAGAGCTGAACAGGGAGGGAGGGAGGGAGGGAGGGAGGGAGGGAGGGAGGGAAGGTTGAATGAAGAACCAGAGAAAGTGAGATAAAAGGTCAAAGGTTACCCTTTCTGTAGCAGGAGGGCCCAGGATGTGCCCCTGCAGACTCTGGCCCCACCACAAACATCCCCGACCTGAGAGAGAGATTATTTTAACATCTTAGAGAGAGAATTCCATTTTTGTATTTTAACAGTTTTAACTTTTCTTTTCCCATGCAAATAAAACCCTTTAAATCTTGAGGGAGTACATTCCTTCTTTCTTTCTCTCACCCTTTGGTATTTTGCAATTAAACATGCATCCAATGTGCGTGAATTACATAAACATAATTGTAAATGTCAGAATCCCTCCACAACTATTAAAAAAATTAAAAAACGATCACTATATTACTATACTACATCACCACAAACAGACACGCCTGTGACCGGACATGCTGCCGTAAGGACGTGCTCCTCAGGATGGGGTGGGCTCCGTGTCAGAGCACCTCGCCCCGGCGTCCGGCGGCTGACCTGAAGAAGAGGCGGGATCCACCGCCGGCCGCCACCGTGTTGATGTCCAGCTGGGGCGCCTGCAGCGTCACGCCCGCCGTGGTGGCCTCGAACACGTGCTCGTACTGCCCCGCGTAGCGACTCACGTCCGTGGACGTTCCTGGAGGGGGCCACCATGAAGGGGGTTTATACTGGGGCAGGGCGGGCCTGGCCCCGCCTGGTCTTAACGCGCTGTATGAGGGCTCGTTTGACTTGTTTGATATCACGAGCCGGACGGTGAGGCAGAAGTGGAAGGTCAGATGAAAGAGAGAAGGAATTACACTTTATAGTCGGTGTCTCATGTTTGGATTTGGTTGATTTTTGTTTTTTTAAATGTGCTTTTGCTTTTAAGACAATAAGGACAGAGAGGAAAGTGGGATGAAAGAGAGAGGGAATGATATGTGGCAGAGGACTGCATGTGGGATTGATTATATTATAGGGTCACCCGTAATACCCACCTCCCATGTCGAACCCGATGACGGCCTTCTGCTCCGTCTGGCTGTACGAGGTGATGGCGTACCCCACCACGCCCCCCGCGGGGCCCGACAGCACGGCCCGCGAGCCGCAGAACTGCTCCATGGGGGTTAGGCCCCCGTCGGACTGCATGAACAGCACATCCACGTCTCCACGTCCTGCCGGGGGGGGGGGGGGGGGGGGGGGGGGGTTCAAAGGGTTAACTTGTGTGAAGCTTTAAAAGTTTTAAAATGCTGGAATGCAGTTTAGGCCAAAATGAAGTACATATTTCCTAGCAATATTTGTCAATAGTTTAGGTTCTTCTTAGTGCACACGCGTGACATAGAAGAAAAAAAATGAACGTTTGAATTGCAGGGTCATTATAGCAGGAGGGCAGGCAATGTCAGGTGTAAGCATGAACCTTATCATTGTTTGACATTTGTCTCACACACGCACACACCCACCCACCACCCACCCACCCACCACCCACCACACACCACACACCACCCACCACACCCACACACACACACACACACACACAGGTCTACACGCAGAGCTCCAGCTGACCTTCAGGCCGCCCTGGAAGCCCGAGGTGAAGCCCTTGAGGTACTGGCGGATCTTGGGCGTGAGGTAGGCGTCGGCACACACGGTGTAGCCCCGGGGCACGGCCCGCACCATGGGCATGACCTCGCAGGACAGGGACACCTGGGAGAAGCCCAGGCGCCGCGCCAATGCCCCCACTGCCTTCTCATGGGCCGACCATCTGGTGGGGGGGGGGGAGGGAGAGGTAGGGAGTGGGGGGAGAGAGTGGGGGGGAGAGGGAGTAGAGTGTGGGGGGAGAGGGAGTAGAGAGTGGGTGGGAGAGGGAGTAGAGTGGGGGGAGAGGGAGGAGAGAGTGGGGGGGAGAGGAGTAGAGAGTGGGGGGGGGAGGGAGGAGAAGTGGGAGGGAGGGAGGGGAGGGAGGAGAGAGGGGGGGAGAGGGAGTAGAGAGTGGGGGGGAGAGGGAGGGAGGAAGTGGGGGAGAGAGGGAGGGAGGACAGGGGTAAATAAAGAAAGAGAAAGAAAGAAAGAAAGAAAGAAAGAAAGAAAGAAAAAGCAGTTCAGAGTGATGTGTGCACGCATGTCCATCATGTGATTCTTATGTAACCGTGTTGACGTAGGGGGGGGTGTACCGTTTATCTTTCCCACTGCCCCCATCCACCATTTCCTATTATCTATAAAAGCCCAACCTTTCACTTGTCTATATAATGTAGCCAAATCTCAATGGTGAGCTGACGCCTTGCCCCAAGAAAAACCTTCAATGATTCATACTTTGAAGCTTCTTAAAACATTGTGAAACAGGTGAAAGGTGAATGTGCAATTTGAGAGCAAACGCAGCAGGGTTATGATAATGACAATGGTCGGGAATCTAAGAGAAGGAACAGACTGTATTTTTGTTCAGGTATTTTTCCATGAGCCTCATCCTGCCTGTGAACTATATGATGAGAAACAGTTCACCATTCAACACACAGCTTAACAATTCTATGCTACGGTAAAAGATATCGACAAAAACATTCAAAATACCAGTGTGAATGCAAAGGATATGCCGGGAGAGGAACAGTTATTCAAGTAACTCAGTAGTATGATAAGGAAAATATATTGCTCATAAAATTAGCCGCTGGCAAAATAACAATTGATAAGTCTCTAAGGTAGATAAGAGAAAAAGGTGTGCAGGTCAAACATTGTTTGTAAGAGAAAGTGACCGGATGAGAGAGTGAGATATAGCGCCCAGGAGTCAGACGCTGGGAAGAAAGTACATTTTTCAATGTTTACATACATTGAAAAGTTGAAGCTAGATACAAGCCATACTGACGTGTACGAGTGCAACAGGAGGACGGCCAGGCTGGTGATACCACGAGACAAAACTTCCTTCAAGTCCTTTTCAACGCTCTTCAGATCCAGCTCTCTCCACACCTCCAGAGAATCCCCTGTGCTGCCTGAAGAGAATGCACCACAGAGAACACAGTGAGCACCACCCCCTGAGGCGTAAAACAGAGCCCGACCGATACCGGATTTTAGGGGCCGATGCTGATACCGATATCAATATATCGTCCGATATTCAAATATAGATATATCAACCTTTGAAAAGAGGTTGACCTTTACAAAAAACATGATGTAAAACTGTTAGTGTTGGGAGAGTTTTTACGGATGTGCTGTTTAGAGGTTTTAGAGGATTTATAAAGCAGTGATTGCGTTAATAAATTGACAACATTCCTTTGATATCTGTAAAGACATATGCCAAAATCAATATATCTGTGATAGGCAAATATTGTACACATATAGGCCAACAAATAAATAGTTTGGGTTCTAGTATGAGTGTCTTCCGGTCAGAGCCAGCTAAGCACAGGTACCTATGACGTACCTTTGACGGTACGTTTTGGGTCTTTCCTAGGGAGTCGGCAGCCGTCCTGTTTGAGGACGACTCTCTCGTCGACCTCGATAACCTCCTCGTAGAGCACGTCAGGCATGGACATTTCCTGTGGTGTCATGTTTAAAAAACACAGGTTTAAAGCGGCCCGCGCTGTTTGTATGCTTACATTCACATCCCCCTGAGAACGTTAAGCGCCGTTTAAGTTTTAGGAAACGCGGCTTAAAAGTACATCCATACATGACCAGAAAAGTGTTAGCGGGTATTCTAAGAATAGATTAAGGATGTATATTTCTTTAAAGTTGTAAAAAAAACAACTGTGTGTTTAACCTCTGTATAGTGGACGGTATCTTTTGCTCTGACAAACGTAGAAAAGTTTAACATTCAACCCTTTTAAGATTAGATAGGAGCTGAAACGATAGGGTCAGGATGTTCTTTGGGGGAGTTCAGAGTAATCTGTACATGTTTCGCACAGGGGGTCAGCTTTAGCTGCGTAGACAATATATAATTTACAGATATTAACAGCTGAGACCAGGATTTATAAGTAAGCACAGAATCCACTAATGGAAAACCGGTCTCGGGAGCAAACTCCAGCAGCACTCTCTTCAACACATTAGCTATTGGACCACACCAGCATGCCTACTTAGAAAACAGTCTTAACCCTGCATTCCTTTGGTTTGAGTCAGTAGGTAAACCGAAATAATTGTCAACCCCAATGCCTCATAGTACTACATTACTGAGGCATAATAAAAAAAAAAGGGAAATAACTAAGTATTGTTTTTTGGCAACGTATGTTATGTAATCTTAATATTACTTTATTACACAATTTGCTGCTGATAATCATTGGCCCTGTCCCAGATCGGTAGTAACCTATCCATGAATTATCTGTGATGGTGTACCATGGAAGTGATATTCATGATAAATCATAAGATTATGAAGTGAATGATTGACTGTCAAAAGAGTTTCAACACACATTTATCATTCAGTACTGATAAAAAGTCTGTAGCAAACGATGATGATGTGTATGGATTGCTTGAGAGCTTCCTTCTGAAGACTTGACTAAGAGGGAAATAAAACCAGTAACTGCTAACCAGATCAAAAAGCTTGGGCCTGGCCTGTGTGCCGATGTGCAGCAGATCCTTAAAGCCCTTCGTGACCAGGAGGGCGGTCCTTTCTCCTTCTCTTTCCAGCAGCGCATTGGTCGCCACTGTGGTGCCCATTCTGATCCAGCCAATCAGAGAGGTGTCCACCGGCTGCTCCCGTGGGAAAAGCTTGCCAGTTTCCTGTCCAAACAGACACCAAAACAGCAACAACAAAAACGTTAAAAAGTATGGCAACAGTCAAATTGAGAAGTGACAATTCTAAAATATATGAATTCAGGTTTAAGCATGCAAGCACTGTAAGCATTTTAAAAGGTTCAATAGACAGACAGACAGGGACACACACACACACACACACACACACACACACACACACACACACACACACACACACACACACACACACACACACACACACACACACACACACACACACACACACACACACACACACGCCCCTTAACATGCCATGCATATGTCCTTGTATCCTCTATTGGTTTACAGGTTATTCACGGCTCTGACAAACTGCCAAGAGGGCCCAACCAAAGCCATTTCCACTACTCACACACACATACTTAGTACAGCTTCCTGTTCAGCTCACCTCCTCCAATACTCTGCGAATCCCCTCTGTGGGAGCGTCCTTGTAGTTCTGGGGGTCCCGGGACAGAAGTTTGAGGACCCGCTCGCTGCCATCTGGAAGCCTGGCGAACACATCGGTGAAGGTGCCACCCCGGTCAATAGCGAAGTCGAACTTTCCCTCAGTTTCAGCCATCTTGACTCGACAGGCAACGCTATTCCTAAATTAGTGAAAAACTGGATCCAAGCTGAAACACATGCAGTTCCGGCGGTTATAAAATGCACATTGAATGACAATTACATGTTGGCATTAATTTTTTGTCTTGCAGTCAAATAATGTTAAAACATAAAAAGGAGATTAATATATATATATATATATATATATATATATATATATATATATATATATATATATATATATATATATATATATACACACACATACATATATACACACACACAATATATATATATATATATATATATATATATATATATATATATATATATATATATATATATATACACATACACACACACACACACACCACACACACACACACACACACACACACACACACACACACACACACACACACACACACTACAGGGTGATATAAAGTAGGATAAATCTAAGTCGTAGATATGTCAAGCTCTGAATGATATAACTCGAAATTGGTGGGTTTCAAATAGAAAGAATCAGAGAGGGAGAATACAGGTGGGACATGTAGTTCTTTTCATCGTAGAAGGATACATTTTATTCTGCAATTGTAAGCCTACACTTCCTGACCTTCAACCTGTAATGTTCCCGAACCAAAACCTTTGGTAGAGAGCAGAGTAGAGACACAACCTATAACTTGTTGTTTATCGCAAATAAAAGCGAAGAAGGGCTGCAAGCGAGGTCAACATGTTAAAAGTGTTACGGTGCAGGACAGCTATAATTAACCAGAAAAAGCAATACATACATTCACAGGATTGTGTTGGAGTTCAAATAGTGTGAACTCAGGCTGGTCATATCTGCAGCTTGCATTTAGCACGAGCACTCACACAACTCCATAATCATAATAGGACATTATTTTGCCTGGTTTGACACACGTACCTCGGTGGTTTTTGTGATTGCTCGGGGTTCTTTCCAAAAAACAATCTCAACCTAAATTCGACCCTTCCACTATCCAGTCAGTCCTTGCACGCAAACTAATCGTGACTCGGAACCATAGAGATGTCGGACACTTGATTTTTGTATTTTGCTCAAGCTCTCACTCCGCCCCGTCACAGCACTGCCAATAGCCTGCTTGGTTACTTTTTGTCTCCCCACAGACGCCGTAGTCCGGGTATCTGCCCCAATTTGACATTTGCGTCCACGAAATAGTACCTTTGGTACTGCAACCGTGAACTACATCTCTGTGTACTAGTCAAATAACGGGTTTATTCACAGCTGTTAACCAATACTTTGGTTTAACAGCAATAACTATTTGTAATGGATGGAATAACTATTTGTAATGGATGGAGGGGAATTAATTGAATAATTTAGAATAGTTCATGGAAGGAGAGGATTACCCTAATATGGGACACTTTTTGCAATTTCAATTTATGTGCGATATTACCAAACTATGCCACTACATTTGACCCACAACGGATACCATTCTGAAATCCCCAAGATGTTGGCTACAGAAAACAGAAAAAATATTCAGGTATCATACTCAGAGAAGAAATGTCACATTAGTGCTCCATGTGCAAAATTGCTCAAGAAAATGTGTTTGCTCTAATCTGGGACAGTCATTATTAGGAATAAAAAAGACTATATCGCCTTAATTTAAATGTATCTGCTCATGAATATTCATTTGAAATGTACATACCCATGCTTTGTGATACCAATTACTACAATACATTCATATATATATATGAATAAATGCGTGCGTGTGGGTGATGTGTGAGTGACAAAGCCGTTGTCATGGCTAGCTCGTCTAGCTAGCTTGATTATAGTGTGACTAAAAGCTAGCGCTTTAGCTAGTCCACTAAAATAGATTAATTGGCCCATCAAGACTGGGTTTTGATCCTATTGTACTAATAAACCCTGAATTAAATACACATTACACATTTAAACACTTATTTTCACAATAAACATGACTGTCCCAGATTAGGCAAATCATACTGTCCCACATTCGGGAAACACGTTTCCAAATGTGGAAGAACTAAAGATTGATAGAAAAAACACATTTTCATAATATTTTTGCCTAATTTGCAGCATAATTATATCATAAAGACAATATGATATCAAATATGATTTTGTTTTTGTCTATTACAAATTTATAACCTTAGAATTAATTTGCTCTAAAACCTATGTCACTGACCTTTTGGGCCTTCGCACTGTGCACTTCCGGTTTGACTGTAGCCCCACCCCTACCTTCAAAAACCAAAATCGTGAAGTCATGTGATTTCAATCTGTTTGATAACCATATTATTCATTTGCATGTTTCAGAATAAGAGATAAATGCTAGTCTAGACCGTAGGTGTCCCAGATTAGGCAGTGTCCCACATTAGGGCAACTCACCCTACATTTTGGTAAACCGGTTAGCGGCCCGGATACGGATCTTAATGTAGTTTGTTTGTTTTTTATTAAATCAAGGATAATAACCATATTGCCTAGAGAGGATTCTTCTGTTTTCATATGTGTTATTACACTACAGTCCCCCTACAAGTGCCTTCCCGTTACAGCATGTTATTACAAACTTCCCAATGTCTCCAAGGCGTTGGATGTACAAAATGTATATTACAGAACACATTCACTCACTCCATCAGAGACAGTTGGGAGACATCCTCCCTCCGTGATGATATTCGTGCCAGGGGCCTTTTTGTTTATCAGTTGGCAGTTTTTTCTATTGAGGGTATTTTTCATGTCACGTGACTAAAACGTTCCTAATAACAATCTTAGCAGCAACCCGTGTTTTCACACCCTTCTACTCTCTTGTACTCCCAGTTATAGCTGGTTAATTACGGGCTAAAAAGTGTACCTGGAACGCACTATTATAGGCATGTTTTCCCCTTCACACCTGATACAAATCAAAGGGTTATTAGCAGATTTCTGCAGAGCTTGATGTCACGATATTAAGTTGATGAACTTGTAAGATATATAAACTCTAAAATATGTAAACAAATAAATTATGTAATATCATTACATAGAACTAATTTTAAGTATTAGACTAATGTAATTCACTAAACATGCTTATCTTATATATTCTTACAACTTGCACCTGGACTATATACAATGTAATAAATTGAGTACTGATTTTACTTTGTCTCTACGCAGGCCAGCTCATCAAGTGCTCACATTCAGCAGCTTCTCTCAAGCGATGTTGCCTGTCAGACAGACCACCTGGAAACACGTATATACACAGCTATCCTTAAAGGCTTTACAGCCCCATTTTACAAGTGAAGTACTTTCCACATTGAGTATTTTTTTTCCTTTGATCTAGTAGATTCTAGGCAGCATAGATTCTAGGCTGATGCTAGATTCTATTTGCGCTAAAAGCCTGGCCATCTTTTGAAAAGCATCATGACCAGCGCCCTGCTAAAACACAAGTCAAACTTCGGATTTGCATTTCAAAGATGGAATCAGTCAAGAGCCTAGAAAGGTTTCAAGACGGATGCCAAATGAGCTGGTTTATCATTCTCAAACATCAATGAATTCATAATGGGTTAGCTGATCAACTTAGAGGGAAGGACACGTTGTTGCTTTTTAGTGTCAAAATATAATTATTGCGCTTGCCTCGCATGTCGTGCTCAGATCATTTTGCGCTGGTGTTCGTTGAGTGTCCTTAACCTGGCCAACCACTTGAGCTTTGAGTCAAGGGAGGAGGGTGCTGGAGGAGACGTCCCTCTCCAAAACTGTGAATCTTTGTCAGCAGTAAAATTTTAAACCCTCTGTGTCAATGTTGCATACATTTAAAGAGTTTCTTTCACGTGTACAAATACACAATGCCACCCTTTATGCAAATAATGTATCAAAACAATTACTTAATCCTTTTTTTCTTCCTCTGCAGAAAACTGCGATGCCTTTGTAGATCGTAGCAGTCAGCGCAACACCACCTCAGAGATTCTGGGTGTGGACGCCCCTGGCTCCTCCCCCATGTCCAGTCACAGCGAGGAACTGAAGATTCTGAGCGTCTATGGAAAAGGGGAGGGCCCACTGGCAGTGGACGGCCATGGCACCCTCCTCACTGCGTCAGAAGTGGTGGCCCTGAACTCGCTGTCTGCGGACCACAGCGTGGCCGAGAGCCTGGAGCAGCTGGTCTGCCGCGAGGAGCTGAGGGTGCAGGTTGGAAATCATCTTCTTATTCACCATCCAAAAGAGAGACTTCCTCTGTTACAACTCCAAAACACACCCATAGAAAGCCCACACCTTTATGATTCAGTAAACATTTTTACACTGCCAAATATGCCTGCCTTATGTAAAAATGCCTAATGTGTCGTTAGTGGGGATTGACAACTATTCTGTGAAAATGAAAGAATATGTCTTGTGTGTGTTTCCTTCTTTATGTGGAAAGCAGCAGACACCAAACACCATTTCAATCAAGTTTGAAAAGGATATTGGTGGAGGCATGCCTGCCGTAGGTCAGTAATACATATTGCATCTATGCAAGCAAACAACCTTGATAAACTGAGAATGTACTTGATTCTACCTGCGTTGAAAAGCCTTATATAGATCTTCTTCTATATAAATAAAGTTGCCTTGCCTTGCATTCTTCATGGCCGACAGGTATCAAGAATGCTGAATCAGCTCCCAATAGAGCTACAGTATTGGTAAAACAGGTGATAGGAAACAACAGATGACTGGGTTGTGTCTTTATGACCTCCCCACATCCTTAAAAGGCGGAGACGTAGCGGTGCCTTCTCAGCAGGAGCCTTTAACCCTTGAACACCCAAAGGGCAATGGAAGGAAAGGAAAATGCATAATCAACAAATAGAAGTTAGAAAGAATGTCAAAATACAATTCTTCCAATACACAAGTGTGTACAAAGTACATACTGTATACCTTTGTGAAAATAATGAATTAAAACCATTACTTTGTCTCTTTCTCTGGTTTCCTCTCTGAAGAAGACGGCAATGACATTAGAGACTGCAGCATGCAGTGCGGCGCCACCTCGGAGAGTCTGGGTGAAGACGCCCCTGGCTCCTCATACAGTCACACACAGTCCAGTCACAGCGGGGAGCTGCGCATCCTGGGCATTTACGGACAAGGGGAGGGCCCACTGGCGGTGGACGGCCATGACACCCTCTTTGCCGCATCAGAACTGGAGGCCTTGAGCTCGTTGTCCGCTGACCAGAGCATGGCCAAGAGCCTGAACTGCGGCGTGCGGCTCGTCCGCCTTGAGGAGCTGACTGGGCGTCAGGGCGGCCGCAAAGGGCCGGCCCGTTGTCTTGTGTGGAAAGGTTATTCCCAACAATGCCAATATGATCGTCCACATGAGGACTCACTCCGGGGAGAAGCCCTACAAGTGTGACCAATGCACGAAGTGCTTCAGTCATGGCCCCGCCCTGAAGTTTCACATGTCGACTCACACCAGGCGAGAAGCCCTACAGGTGTGACCAATGCACAAAGTGCTTCAGTCATGGCTCCGCCCTGAAGATCCACATGAGGACTCACTCCGGTTAGAAGCCTTGCGTGTTAGTGCAGTGCAACGCCAGCTACAGCGACCCAAGCAATTTACCTGTGCACATGCTGAAGCACACGGGCAATGGGGTGCTCTGACACGGGGTAGCGGGAACGCTTTGATTTATACATCTATCCTGTATTTATTTAAATGACTGCTTTTAGTTTTTCTTTACATCATGATTTAACACTTTCCAGCTTTTGATTTGCTTTGTTTTCATGTTAGTAATTTATGTCTGTGTGATAAAGAACTTATTTTTCGGACACTTTTGACAGAAAAATATTTGATATAATTTTAGAGCTTGATCATGGGAAGATACAGACAGCAAAGTTAACAAGCATACATTCAATGAGACGATTGGTTTACAAACTTTACATGATTCTTATAGGAAAAAAAAAGATTGGCCAGAGGAGAGACCAAGTTAAATTGCAATACACAATATGGGTGAGGTGGACATGGCTGCAAGACAGTTAAAGTAATCTACACAACAGTTGCAATGCAAATAAACTATCACAACACCTTTCAATTAGAGAGGACGGGAGGTCCAAGGGGAATGTATAGAAATTCATTTAAAATGACTAGTTATTATATAAACAGGGTTTACATAATTTGTATAGATTGTATATTAAAGTTACGCTTGCTATTGCCACGACATTGTCGTTACTGTTACCTTTGTTATTACAAAAAGCCTGCAAAGTTCTCTTGTGAAATAGATTGCAATTGAACCCCACATTTTACATGACTGTTCACTTCACTTTTTCATTCTGTGTGCTTAATGCCAACTACCTCTTGTTTTGACTTTCCAATTGCTGTATTTTTACTGCCATTTTTTTGTCATTCATACCTTGTATAACAATACGAAATCACTCAAAAGTCTCTGGTTAAATGTATAGATCTCAGTGATGCTTGAGGCAGTTTACGCAGGTCCTTCCTCTAGAATGCAGGAAGTCAGAAGGTTCCTAGGAGGTCACCCTTCACTCATTGTTTGTCTAAAGAAATTTAAACGAAAAGATGGTTAATTTATCATGTTAACTCAAGTCTAAAATATGTCAATGAATGGTGCGAAAGATAACTTTATAAATGTTGAATGTTGACGTTCGACACAAGATTCAACATTGTTTGTCATATCACAACAATTACGGAAGCTGTCGCTAGCATTAAAATGATTTTGTCTCAGGCTCCATCAGCAGTGCAATAAAAGAAAAGTATAAGAAACAAGTGAGAGCTGAGACCTAATAAAAACAAACTACAGTGCTTACAGGAATAAATAGAAAAAAATATTAATATAACTAAGGTGTAAAATAGATAGATGCAGCATAAAATAACAGGTGTGAAATGGAAATGTGCACGTTAGGCCAAGTTCAGTGGAAAAAGATCCGATTGCAGACAGAAGGCTTGTAAAAACAATGGAAAAGTTGAACGTGACACGTTAAACCAAGAGCTACCATGGAAGTCATCCAGTAACAGTTCTTGGCCTTTATGCTTTTCATAATAAAACGCTCGCTACGCTACATGTTCTTTAATAATACCTCAAGGCTCCTGTTTGTTTTTATCCCCACGCCGCCCGGAAGTGACGATTCTGTCGACCAATCAACGGAGGGGGTGTGTAGCTCGAATCGCTTTCGGCACCCTTTCAGGCGTCTCAGTACCCCAACGGAGGAGTACTGAAGACGAGGGCAAAACGAGTCCAGGTCCCGCCCACTTTTGGTGGTGGAAACGCAATCCGTACCGCACCCTGCAGTGGAAACGCGCCATTAGTGGCCTTCTTGGCTTTCCATATCCCCCCGCCGGAGCTGCTCGTCCGCTGGTCCACAAAATCTTAGCGATGCTCTGATTGGAGGGGAGTGGGGAAGTGGGAGGTAATATTCAAATGTGCCCCTTCCTACGTAGGAGGGGGCGCCGAAACTGACTCGCTTGTTTGGTAGCTGGAGGCGGGCTGCTTCCAGAAATGCGTATCTCACTCGCACCATATAGCCACAACAACACCCCAAATCCCAGGAAAAATGCTGTTTTCATAATATGTCCCCTTTAACTTTGTTCTTGTTTTTCAAGTTGGAGACACACACACACACACACGCGCGCACACGCACACACACACACACACACACACACACACACACACACATTCCTGTTGTCTCACCCATTGTTAAATAATAAAATATACTATATCATTCTTCCAACATTTATTTGTTATTCTTTAATATATGTGATACTTTGTGTATGGCTTAGTCTTAAAAGTATCATGCTTGTGTGGCCAGCTCCTGCCTAAGTTGCTTGGAAACTAAATGCTATCTGTTTTCTCAATCGCTCTCTGACCACGGGTAAATGCATCGGAATTACAAGTAAAATGAAGAAAATCCAATAGTCCAGTTGCGCAAAAATGAACATCTTGAATCGTCTTTGATTTCAGAACAGACTTAGTAAGGTTAAGCCACTAAAGTCATCAGCCTAGTGCTACCCATGCTAACACAAATGTGAAGCTTTCCCTCAAACTTAAAAATGTATCCTACAAAAAAACAACATAGCTAGATTGTTGAGAATGTGTTTATTTTCTTGTCGAGAAATGTATTCTCACGTGCTTTATTATTTGGTATTATTACTCGCTTTTTGAACTGGTGTAGAAAATAATCCCCAACCATGATCCATTTGTACATAACATGGGTAATTATATTATCGTGCATGTCGAAAATGTCTGGAATGCATGCACATGATTCAGACAATTAAATGATGTAGGCTATAAAACTGTTTAGAATCAGTCAATCTGACAGAAAACAAACATAATGAAGGTTCATCCGCATAGCTCATTCACTTTTATGTAGAATTTATTACATTTTACATTTCACATCGCATGTCTTGCATGATCCAAGGCTGTTGGAGAATGACGGGGCCAGGGGCCTTTTTGTTCATCAGTTGGCAGTTTTTTCGATTGATAGTATTGTTATTGTCACGTCACAAAAACGTTCCTAATAACACTCATGGAAACCAATCAACATCCATTTAGAATTATGCATTTACAAATATGACGTCACAATTTGTTTCCTAAGCGATATCTTGTGTTGTGCAGAGAAAACATTTGACATTGCGTGTAGTCGAGAGAGAGAGAGAGCAGCTTTGTTGAAAAAGAGAGATATTGTGCAAATCAACTTTCGACTTTTTTCCTAGTGAAGTATGGACGGTGAGTTCCCTGCGCTGTGCAGAACAGTATATTTTTGGTGTACCGCTGTGAACGCTTCGGGTCTTCCGAGAGCGCCTCGGCACAACACCGCCACCTTCCGTTCAGGGAAAGACGCACGTTCAATTTCGATACGAGTTGCAGTTGTCGAAAGATTAATCGAAAGAAAACTGTTTGCGTTTCAAAACATGGCATCCTTTCTGGATGACGAGGATATACCCTCACGGCAGGTATGGTCTCGACATTGAACATGCGTGTCTTTATTAACCTGATGGGGCGCAGGGCGCTGCTAAGACACAAATCATCGAAATGTAGGTTCCCTTGGAAGAACCTCCTAAAACAATTTTTGTCTTATCCGGTTTATCAATTGGCGTTGAAACTGTAACGTTAAACGTAATGCTTTCAAATTGCCGGGACATTTTAAAACGGGAGTGCTTTTGTACGAAGCCTACAAAAAACATATTGCTAGATTGTTGAGAATGTGTTTTTCTTGTCGAGAAATGTATTCTCACGTGCTTATTTTTTTTGGTAATATTACTCGCTTTTTGAACTGGTGTAGAAAATAATCCCAAACCATGATCCATTTGTACATAACATGGGTAATTATATTATCATGCATGTCGAAAATGTCTATGCATGCACATGATTCAGACAATTTAATGATGTAGGCTATAAAACAATTGAGAATCAGTCAATCTGACAGAAAACAAACACAATTAATGTTCTTCCCCATAGCTCATTCACTTTTATGTAGAAATTATTACATTTTACATTTCACATCGCATGTCTTGCATGATCCAAGACTGTTGGAGAATGACAGGGCCAGGGGCCTTTTTGTACATCAGTTGGCAGTTTTTTCGATTGATAGTATTTTTCTTGTCACGTGACTAAAACGTTACTAATAACACTCATAGCAACCAATTAACATCCATTTAGAATTATGCATTTACAAATATGACGTCAGAATTTGTTTCCTAAGCGATATCTTGTTGTGCAGAGAAAACACAGAGAGAGAGAGAGAGAGAGAGAGAGAGAGAGAGAGAGAGAGAGAGAGAGAGAGAGAGAGAGAGAGAGAGAGAGAGAGAGAGAGGAGAGAGAGAGAGAGAGAGAGAGAGAGAGAGAGAGAGAGAGAGAGAGAGAGAGAGAGAGAGCAGCTTTGTTGAAAAAGAGAGATACTGTGCAAAACAACTTTCGACTTTTTTCCTAGTGAAGTATGGACGGTGAGTTCCCTGCTCTGTGCAGAACAGTATATTTTTGGTTTACCGCTGTGAACGCTTCGGGTCTTCCGAGAGCGCCTCGGCTCAACACCGCCACCTTCAGTTCAGAGAAAGACGCACGTTCAATCTCGATAGGAGTTGCACTTGTAGAAAGATAAATCGAAAGAAAATTGTTTGTGTTTCAAAACGTGGCATCCTTTCTGGATGACAAGGAAATACCCTCACAGCAGGTAGCTGGTCTCGACATTGAACATGCGTGTCTTTTTTAACCTGATGGGGCGCTGCTAAGACACAAATCATCGAAATGTAGGTTCCCTTGGAAGAACCAAAACAATTTTTGTGTTAACCGGTTTATCAATTGGCGTTGAAACTGTAACGTTAAACGGAATGCTTTCAAATTGCCGGGACATTTTAAAACGGGAGTGCTTTTGTACGAAGCCTACAAAAAACATATAGCTAGATTGTTGAGAATGTAAATAGGCTATAGGCCTTTCTAATTCCTGTTGTCCTCTCTCTATCTTTCCCCACGTCTGTGTGTGTGTGTGCCTGCCTCTCTCTCTCGCTCTCGCGCTCTCTCGCTCCCTCCCTCCCTCCCCCAAACCAATTAGTCCCTGTGTCAAAAGGGGACCTGCTAACCACCAGGTCGTCCTCCTACCTGGTGGAAGACTTCCTGGGGGAAGGAAGCTTTGGGAAGGTGGTCAGATGTGTCCGAACAACCACCAATGAAAAGGTGGCTGTTAAGATCACAAAAAACCACCCAAAGCTGTTAGCTGCAGCTAAGCAAGAGGTAAAACAAAACACATAAATATATAGTTAATAATATAATATGCCCATTCACTAATTGTGATTGTTTCTTTTTGGTAATATTTCTTCATGTGATATCGCATTGTAAAATATCTCTTTAACTTGCTCTTTACTCTCAGCTTATCATGCTGAGGTTTCTACGATCTCTGGACCTGGACAGTTGTGGGATTGTGAGATGGATGGGGGTCTTCAATCACGGTCCCCACATCTGTCTGGTGTTTGAGCTCCTGGAACAGTCTCTCATGGACTTCGTCGAGCAGACAGCAGACTACACTCTGCCTCTGATGCAGATCAAGCATATAGTGGCACAGGTAAGGTTGGACCTCGACCTCAACACAATTCTACTGTTGTCGTTGCTCTTGAAACAAAATACATTAGTATTTTGTGTTTTCTTGCGTGTGTCTTATTGCGTAAAAGACTTTGGATTCAATCATCAAACTTTGGTCTTTGGCACTGTAGTGGAAGGGTGCAAACCCGTTAGCTTTCGGCAAAATCCGCAGTTTTTAACTCAAATAGGGCAGTCCTCCGTTTACTGCTGATAGACGCAGACTGCTAGTTCCGCCTCCAGGCAGCGTGGAGAACACCCTCACTGTAAGCAGCATTTTTAAGTAATAAAGAAATTATGCCGGTGGTGATAAGGTTAGCGCGTCAACTATAAGAGCCAGTGAATCTGTTTTAGCTGGAATTCAGACACTGAGCATCGGGTTGAGAGTTTGAGGAAAGAGGGGGGCGTGTCATGCCCATGGTTACGACCCGTGAAAACTGTCGTTTCACACCAAAAGCTGTAAAAGATGCAAAATCGCCAAATAGCTCAAAACGCAACGCTGTCCAAAATATTTACAGCTCGTATCGCTCTTGCGTTTTCTTGCGTATGTTTACTGGGACCACCCACGCCGACAAGAGATCTACATTCCAATTGGCTGGCGGTCATTTACAGCCGAAACGCTAGCTAGTATAAGCGATAAAGTGATTGGAGCGAAAAAACGCTTGAGCGATAGTTTTAAATCTGTAAAGCTGTAAATGACAGTTGAAAACAGCTCAACTCAATGCAAATTTGCTAGTAGCGTTTCGGCTGTAAATGAGCGCCAGCCAATCGGAATGTAGGCTATAGTCTAGATGTCTCTCGTCGGCGTGGGTGGTCCTAGTAAACATACGCAAGAAAACGCAAGAGCGATATAGAGCTCTAAATATTAGACAGCGTTGCGTTTTGAGCGATTTGGCGATTTTGCATCTTTTACAGCTTTTGGTGTGAATGCCTAAAGTGAATGGGCGTTTATCGCTCAAAATGCTTTACAGCTTTTGGTGTGAACGCACAGTGTAACTATTATGAATGTTATAATGAGCGAAGTTGTAGGCCTACATGAAATTCGCCACACAACCTAGCAAAATACTAGGTTTCCGGGAAGCCTAACCGTCCGACGACGCCAGACGCAGACATTGATGCCTCGTTTCCACAGAACGGTTCGGTGCGATCGGTGCGGCTCGGACCAGGACGGCCGATTACCCACGACCAATGGGATGATCAAACTATTTACTGTTTCCGTCGTTACATTGCCGTTACCGTTAACGCCGATATATGCTCTGTTTTAGACGTAACGCGTAAGCACGTAAGATACATAACCCCCCCTTGCGCAGTAAAATATCCCCCCTTACGTGCTTAAGTGCGTCGGCCCAAATTCCTGACTATGCGACTAAAGGCCTATTTAGGGTCGTTTTAGACGCAGAGACGTAAGCACGTAATTTACACAAGGGACTTGTTTTAGACACGTTTTGATTTAAGGTCCGTAAGGGACCTCACGATTGCGCGTGTTGCAAGGGGATTCTCCGCCAGAACAGTAGGGGGAGCAACGAACGAATCTGTTTTGCTTGGTTGGAAATCGAATCATATGAGACTTGTCAAATGCTTATCAGCTCCAGCTCCCTCAACTGTCTTCGACTCAACCTTAACATCGTTCAGACTCAGAGTGTGGAAAAAGACCGCTAACCTAAAGCTACTGCTACTCTTCTTCCGCTACGATTTCCACTTCCACGCCAACAGATTCGTTCGTTGCTCCCCCTACTGTTCTGGCGGAGAATCCCCTTGCAACACGCGCAATCCTTAAGGAACCTTACGGGGACCGTAAATCAAAACGTGTCTAAAACAAGTCCCTTGTGTAAATTACGTGCTTACGTCTCTGCGTCTAAAACGACCCTAAATAGGCCTTCAGAGTGTGGAAAAAGACCGCTAACCTAAAGCTACTGCTACTCTTCTTCCGCTACGATTTCCACTTCCACGCCAACAGATTCGTTCGTTGCTCCACCTACATGTTCTGGCGGAGAATTCCCCTTGCAACATAACGCGCATATCCTTATAAAGGATACCTTACGGGACCGTATAAATCAAAACGTGTCTAAAACAAGTCCCTTGTGTCAATGCTTATCAGCTTACAGTCTCTGCTGTCTTCGACTCAACCCTAAATAGGCCTTTACTGTACGTTAAATGCGGTGCGTTACTATGAATTGATTGAATAAACTGCGTAATGCGAACGCACCCCTGGCTCTAAACACCAACTGCAAGGGAGGACACCGGGTGGGTTAACAACGAGATAAGCGTTATGATTAGCTAAGGCAGAGTCATGGTTCATGGTAGCCAATCTGAGCCAATGTTTTTACACACAAGCCAGGACATGCGTCACCTTTTTCTTTGGCCATCGCACCCCCGTAAACCGAATTTAACACTTACAAAATAAGAGAGTTGGGAAAGTCTGAATTATGAAAGATAAAGACGTTATTATCAACTGCGATCAAGTAAGAACAAAGCTTGAGTTTGTTTGCAAAATAACCAAAGAACCAATCCCCAGACCTCAGCCCATATGCTCCCTTCTGTCCATCCATCATCCATATGTCATTACCTCATCCAATGCATTCTTCCCTTATGTGGACATTTTCTGTACTTACAGTATGCTCTTACACTGCCAACCAGTGCTCCCTAGTCCTCCTCTCTGCTCACAGACTGTATCTCAACCATATATGGAAAATATTAGCGACACGCAATAAACATTTCAAGCTGCTCCATCGGCCGAACACACTCCTTCACCTCGGTTCTTTGCAGCCATAAGGGAAGCATACTGTAGCTGTACTAGGGAGGACGGAGTGGTAACTGTCATAAAATATTTATTTTCAGCTGGCCTCAGCCCTTTACCACCTTGGCACCCATGGGGTCATTCATTGCGACCTGAAGCCGGAAAACGTCATGATGACAGGACAGGATACTCAAGTCAAAATCATTGACTTTGGCTTATCGATCCATGTGTCCCAGGCTAAATTTGGTCGCAATTTCGGGACCCTCTGGTACAGGTTAGTAACTGACAGCCATCCTGACTTGGTTGGTTCCTATTGGTTACTAATTAGAATGGTTGCTCCAATTTTCTATCTTTCTTTCATTTCAGATCTCCAGAGGTCATGCTGGGTTTACCATTTACAGGCATGATCGATATGTGGTCCCTGGGTTGCCTGACAGCCGAATTGTTAATTGGCAACGCCATTTATCCCGGCAACACAGAGTATGATATGGTAACTCTAACAGTGTGTTTCAAAGTCAAAATACCAAAAACCTTTTCATTAAGACAAATGTCCAAATTCCAAGTCTGAGTCTGTGGGGATTATTGGAAATATTTTTGAATCCCTGAACACTAATAATATTCTCCCACATAATCCAATTGTTGATTTCTAACAGGAAGGATGTGTTCACTTGTGTTTCAGTGGGCATACATCATACAGACCCATGGTGAGGTTCCTGATGCTATGCTGGAACAAGGCATCAAAACTCCTTTGTGCTTCACCAAAGGATCGCGCTGGAGACTCAAGGTATCACTATACGTGTCTGTCTGTCCACCTGTCTAACAGTATCTACGGGTCAATAGAAGTTAACCAAAACAGAGGCTATTTTCCAGACAAAACGGGAGTTTAGGAAGAGCACGAAGACCAAGGTGCCAAAGAAGAATCGGCCCAGATCGTTCTTTTACACCTCCCTGGAGGAGGTTGTTGAGGTAGGTGGCGATCCAGTCACGCTGTAGACGTAAATGCATTGGCCATTTGTGTCCCATCTTCTTAATAATTTCACTTTTAACCTGAAGTCAGGATATCGACCAGGCCAACCTATCCCGCCCAGCTTCAAGGACCTGTTGAAGAGGATGCTCCATCTGGATTGTGACCAGCGCATCACACCACGCGCGCTGCTGAAGCATCCCTTCTTCAGCTTCCCTGAGCCCACTATGGTCGAGCCCTGCAGCAGCTGTCCTGAGCCCAGTGTGGACCAGCCCAACAGCAGCTTCTCTGAGCCCAGTGTGGACCAGCCCAACAGCAGCTTCTCTGAGCCCATTGCGGTCCAGCCCTGCAGAAGCTGCTCTGACCCCATTGTGGTCCAGCCAAACAGCAGCTGCCCTGAGCCCACTGTGGACCAGCCAAACAGCAGCTTCAGTGAGCCCAGTGTGGTCCAGCCCTGCAGAAGCTGCACTGAGCCCATTGCGGTCCAGCCCTGCAGAAGCTGCACTGACCCCATTACGGTCCAGCCCTCTAGAAGCTGCTCTGACCCCATTGCGGTCCAGCCCTCTAGAAGCTGCTCTGACCCCATTGTGGTCCAGCCCTGTAGAAGCTGCTCTGACCCCATTGTGGTCCAGCCCTGTAGAAGCTGCATTGACCCCATTACGGTCCAGCCCTCTACAAGCTGCTCTGACCCCATTACGGTCCAGCCCTCTACAAGCTGCTCTGACCCCATTGTGGTCCAGCCCTGTAGAAGCTGCTCTGACCCCATTGTGGACCAGCCAAACAGCAGCTTCAGTGAGCCCAGTGTGGTCCAGCCCTGTAGAAGCTGCTCTGACCCCATTGCGGTCCAGCCCTCTAGAAGCTGCTCTGACCCCATTGCGGTCCAGCCCTGTAGAAGCTGCACTGACCCCATTACGGTCCAGCCAAACAGCAGCTGTCCTGAGCCCAGTGCGGTCCAGCCTGGCAGAAGTTGCATTGAGCCCATTGTGGACCAGCCCTGCAGCCTACCTGGGAGCCACACACCTTCTGTATCAGAGGAACAGAGGGAGGCCCCATTAGACAACACAGACAGTGGCAAAGGGTAGGTCAGCCATTCACTCTTCAATGCTTCCTAGATCCGCTATTGATTTGATTCCTAATTTTATGCTTTCAACAATCATTTGGTCCTGGGCTCATGCACTGCTTTATTGTCTTTTTATCAGGATTTGTTAATGGAATTACAATATAGTAAAATCTTTTCTCTTGATTTATTTTATTTGACAGCACTGCATCCATACCTACTGCTTCCCTTGGGGTTGCAGCGGAGACTGTGGAGGTCAAGCCAGCGGTAGCAGACATCCAATTAGGTTAGTCAGAAGTCTAAAGCCTTAGTCTACTCATGTTTGTATTTTAAACTAAAACATAAATGTCCTGTTTTGGTGTAATTTTCAGATGTCCCCCAAAAGAAAAAGAAGAAACAGGGCAGAGTAAAGCGGTTCTTCAAGTCGGTGTTGGGATCCTTCTTCTGCTGTTGCTGCTTTGCCCATGGGGACCTTGAGTAACAGATTCACACATGGACCAGCCCAACAGCAGCTGCTGGCCTGAGCCCCGCGTGGACCAGCCCAACAGTTGCTGCTCTGTAAGCAGCCTGGACCAGCAGCTGCCCTGAGCCCACCATGGACTACTACCCCAGCCCGGTGTGGACTACTGCCCTGAGCCCGGTGTGGACTACTGCCCTGAGCCCACTGTGGACTACTGCCCTGAGCCCACTGTGGACTACTGCCCTGACCCCAGTGTGGACTACTGCCCTGAGCCCACTGTGGACTACTGCCCTGACCCCAGTGTGGACTACTGCCCTGACCCCAGTGTGGAATACTGCCCTGACCCCAGTGTGGACTACTGCCTTGAGGCCACTGTGGACTACTGCTCTGAGCCCACTTTGGACTACTGCCCTGAGCCCACTGTGGACTACTGCCCTGAGCCCATTGTGGACTACTGCCCTGACCCCAGCATGGACTAATGCCCTGAGCCCACTGTGGACTACCCCAAAGGCTACTGCCCTGAGCCCACTGTGGACTACCTGCTGCCCTGAGCTCACTGTGGACTACCCCAAAGGCAGCCGCTGCTCTGAGCCCACTGTGGATTACCCCATAGGCTACTGCCCTGAGCCCACTGTGGATTACCCCATAGGCTACTGCCCTGAGCCCACTGTAGACTACCCCAAAGGCTACTGCCCTGAGCCCACTGTGGACTACCTGCTGTCCTGAGGCCACAGTGGACTACCCCAAGGGCTGCTGCTGCCCTGAGCCCACTGTGGACTACCCCAAGGGGTGCTGCTGCCCTGAGCCCACTGTAGACTACCCCAAAGGCTACTGCCCTGAGCCCACTGTGGACTACCTGCTGCCTTGAGCCCACTGTGGACTACCCCAAAGGCAGCTGCTGCCCTGAGCCCACTGTGAACTACCCCAAAGGCAGCTGCTGCCCTGAGCCCACTGTGGACTACCCCAAAGGCAGCTGCTGCCCTGAGCCCACTGTGAACTACCCCAAAGGCAGCTGCTGCCCTGAGCCCACTGTGGACTACCCCAAAGGCAGCTGCTGCCCTGAGCCCACTGTGAACTACTCCAAAGGCAGCTGCTGCTCTGAGCCCACTGTGGACTACCCCAAAGGCAGCTGCTGCCCTGAGCCCACTGTGAACTACCCCAAAGGCAGCTGCTGCCCTGAGCCCACTGTGGACTTCCCCAAGGGCAGCTGCTGCCCTGAGCCCACTGTAGACTACCCCAAAGGCTACTGCCCTGAGCCCACTGTGGACTACCCCAAGGGCTGCTGCTGCCCTGAGCCCACTGTGAACTACCCCAAAGGCAGCTACTGCCCTGAGCCCACTGTGGACTACCCCAAAGGCAGCTGCTGCCCTGAGCCCACTGTGGACTACCCCAAAGGCAGCTGCTGCCCTGAGCCCACTGTGAAGTACCCCAAAGGCAGCTGCTGCCCTGAGCCCACTGTGGACTACCCCAAGGGCAGCTTCTGCCCTGAGCCCACTGTAGACTACCCCAAAGGCTACTGCCCTCAGCCCACTGTGGACTACCTGCTGCCTTGAGCCCACTGTGGACTACCCCAAGGGCTGCTGCTGCCCTGAGCCCACTGTGGACTACCCCAAGGGCTGCTGCTGCCCTGAGCCCACTGTGAACTACCCCAAAGGCAGCTACTGCCCTGAGCCCACTGTGGACTACCCCAAAGGCAGCTGCTGCCCTGAGCCCACTGTGAACTACCCCAAAGGCAGCTGCTGCCCTGAGCCCACTGTGGACTACCCCAAGGGCAGCTGCTGCCCTGAGCCCACTGTAGACTACCCCAAAGGCTACTGCCCTCAGCCCACTGTGGACTACCTGCTGCCTTGAGCCCACTGTGGACTACCCCAAGGGCTGCTGCTAACCTGAGCCCACTGTGGACTACCCCAAGGGCTGCTGCTGCCCTGAGCCCACTGTGGACTACCCCAAGGGCTGCTGCTGCCCTGAGCCCACTGTGAACTACCCCAAAGGCAGCTACTGCCCTGAGCCCACTGTGAACTACCCCAAAGGCAGCTACTGCCCTGAGCCCACTGTGGACTACCCCAAAGGCAGCTGCTGCCCTGAGCCCACTGTGGACTACCCCAAAGGCAGCTGCTGCCCTGAGCCCACTGTGAACTACCCCAAAGGCAGCTGCTGCCCTGAGCCCACTGTGGACTACCCCAAGGGCAGCTGCTGCCCTGAGCCCACTGTAGGCTACCCCAAAGGCTACTGCCCTCAGCCCACTGTGGACTACCTGCTGCCTTGAGCCCACTGTGGACTACCCCAAGGGCTGCTGCTGCCCTGAGCCCACTGTGGACTACCCCAAGGGCTGCTGCTGCCCTGAGCCCACTGTGGACTACCCCAAGGGCTGCTGCTGTACCCCAAAGGCAGCTACTTCCCTGAGCCCACTGTGGACTACCCCAAAGGCAGCTGCTGCCCTGAGCCCACTGTGGACTACCCCAAAGGCAGCTGCTGCCCTGAGCCCACTGTGGACTACCCCAAAGACAGCTGCTGCCCTGAGCCCACTGTGGACTACCCCAAGGGCTGCTGCTGTACCCCAAAGGCAGCTACTTCCCTGAGCCCACTGTGGACTACCCCAAAGGCAGCTGCTGCCCTGAGCCCACTGTGGACTACCCCAAAGGCAGCTGCTGCCCTGAGCCCACTGTGGACTACCCCAAAGACAGCTGCTGCCCTGAGCCCACTGTGGACTACCTGGGTCTGCAGAGTCCCTTGGGTAGTCCACTATTACATTTGTAAAAAAAATTTGGAGCCCTTTTATTTTATTTATCCTTTTTTTGCAAAGCACATTGGGTCCTAGAAATGCGCTATACAAGAATGATTTATTATTATTTTTATTAGATGTCCTCCAGTCTGGGGAGCTGAGTGCCGGTGATCCTCTCAGCAGTCTTGATGATACGCTGGAGAGATTTCCTGTTCTCTGGGTCCTGGCTGATTATTTTGGGACAGGGATGATTGTGGCTGTCTTGAGGCATGTGGGGACGAAGGCCTGCAGCAGGGAGGTTTTAAACAGGTCCGTGAGCACTGCAGTCAGCTCCCCTGAGCAGTGCTCCAACCCGCCCTGGTACTCCGTCAGGTCCGGTGGCTTTGTTGGGGTTGACCTGCTGCATTGTCCGTCTCAGTTCGTGGGAGCTCAGAGTCAGCACCGGTGGTGACGGTCCCTGCTGTGCCTGTGTTTTGTCACTGTCAGCGGAGTCAAACCTGACAAAAAAGCAGTTCAGGTCGCCAGGGAGGAACAAACTTTATGCGCGTGTGGAGCTGTTGCTGTTGTAGCCGGTGACAGTTCTAATGCCCTGGCACATGCGTCGAGAGTCTGAGCTGGTAAAATGCTCCAACAGAAGGTGATGTAGTCCAATACTGCTGAGGTGTAGGTGGTTTTAAGGTCTGTGTGGTTGTTGTGCTTGGCAGCCTGTTAAAAATGTCTCAAAGCAGTTCTGTAGCCTGTCCATGGCTCCGCCTGGCCAGACCATGATGGTGCGAACTGTTGGTTTTGTCCTTGCAATGAGGGGTCTGTATTCAGGTGTTAAGTGCAGACTAATGTGATCGGATCGGCCAAGATTGGGGGATGCTTTAGCAATGTTGCAGGATATTGTTTCCTCTAGTCGGAAAATCCATTAACTGGTGAAATGATGGTCTCCTGCTATTACAAACACACCGTCTGGGTGGTTGTTTTTCAGCTGGTGGATAGCATCATGCAGACTAGCCAGTGCTAGCTTAGCATTAGCTTTCTGTGGTATGTAAACAGCAGGGAAGAACACTACTGTAAACTCCCTTGGCAGATAAAACAGTCTGCATTTAACTGTATTAAACTCCAAGTCCGGGAAGCAAAATGTCTCAACAATGTCAGTGGTGGTGCACCATGAGTTACACACACATATGCACACAACGTCGCCTTTATCCTTACTGGAGTCAGCTGTTTGGTCCGCTCTGTCAACAGTCCGGCCTTCTAGCTCAATAGCAGTGTCAGGGATGTTCGGATTTAGCCAGGTTTCAGTGAAGACAAAGCACAGCCACTTACTGTTTGAGTGAAGCCTCAGTCTGAGTTTGTCGATCTTGTTGACAATGGACTGGGCGTTCGCTATAAACAGGCTGGGCAAAGCTGGTCGATCTGGGGAGCTCATTAGCTTTGCTTGGATGCCGTCCCGCTTGCCCTGCTTTTTCTTCCTCTCCCGTCTCCGTCTGTCCCGGTTGCTGCTTCGGCTCGTAATCCAGGCAGGCACCGATGTACGGAGCAGCTCCTCCAGTAAAGCAGATGGAGGGGGTGGAATGTAGTTTGTATTCTGAATATTCAAGATGTTTTAAGTTATGTTCGTTCCCAGTTTAAGGGAAAGGCTCACGGCACCGAAAGTAACCATAAAGGCCCTTTCACACCGCGGACGTAACGAATAAACGACACGAAATTGCGAAATATTCGCGGCCAAATATTTCACATCAAAACCATTCACACCGGCGGCGACGCGAATAAGAGACGGATGCGACAATTATAAACCAAAGTTTCGCGCCGCGGGAGTTCATTCAGAAAATGATGGTAAACCAGCGCAGATCAGCTGTGTTATCAAAGCGTCACCATGCTGAAGCACCGGGTCTGTTTGAGCTGCGGTCATGAAGTTAGAGGCTACTTTCAAACTCTTCAGGCAGTGATCAGTTATCAGTGTCTGCAGCTGTTTGGCTCGTAATCACTGGTCTCGGTGTTTTAGGGACCGTGCTGAGATCTGTTACAATTGGATATGTTCTGGGACGTTCTGTACTTTGTTTTTATACTTCAATGACGTCATGTATGTTTTGAGAAATCATGTATTCTAATTTAGTACTTGAAAGCACATAACCTGATAGCTATTATACCAGTAGCTATTATACAACAGGTAACATTGTCTCTTTTCCCCTCCTCTCTCTCTCTTGTGCGCTGCACCAACGTTTTAAACAGAGATCCGCTACATCTGTCGGCTTTGTTTGTTAATATTTCACAGAACAACTCCCATTGAACACGGTCGATTAACTGCAGTTAATTTAATTTAATCAATTACATTTTTCTTCTTATGAAACGTACAGGCGGGCCAGTGATTCGTGTGGGCGGCACTGGCCCGGCCAGGCCCACTCCTACCTACGCTCCTAGACAAATAACCAAGTCCAGATGCTTTCGATTTAAAATTCCTTTGAGATAACTATGAGCGGGACAAATGAGAATATTCACAGGCTATACTCCGGTTTGTTTACGTTAGCAAAACCCCGACCGCTGCCGTCTTGTTACCAACTCTACTACATCCAACAACAACTTGATGGCCAAGATGATCGGCAATGCTTTGCCACACATTGTCCTTCAGATTCATTGTCCTTGTAATCTTTGTGTTGTTTGTCAAACAAGACAGGCTATCAACAGACTATCAACAGATCCGCCATTGTTGTCAGTGTTGTGACGGAGGGGTTGTGACGTACCTCCTTTTCACGCCACATGATTGGTTGATGCGTTTATTCACGGAGCGAAAGCTCGGAAAAATCGACCGCACGACGGAAAAAAATTATGTCGCTTTTTCGCCGCGACACATTCGCGATCGGTGTGAATGGACCCGTGATGAAAACCGGGGTTCGGAAAAAAATATTGACGCGCGAATTATTCGCACGAAAAATACGTCTCCTGTGTGAAAGGGCCTTTAGTGTTGACCACCCTAAAGGCAGATGCTGCCCTGACTAGTGTACTGTGGACCACCCCAAAGTGATTTGTCTTGTGTTTTTTGTCTTGGATTTTATTTTAAATATGAAATTTTACCTGTTCTGTCTCGGCAGTTTTTTGGGTTTTTTCGCCTATACACATACCCAAATGGAAAAACTTATAACATAGTAACCCTAAGTCCTGGATGGATGTATGATAGGGCTGGGCGATAAAACGATAACGATATGTATCGCGATAGACACGTAATCAATATCAATAGAAAATATGTTCGATAGTTCGTTTCGATATTATTTTTATTCCTCGTTGTAAGAATTGTCTCAATCCCCAATTTCGTTGTACAAGTTTGCACAATGACAATAAAGTCTGAATCTGAATCTGAAACCGGAGCAAAAAGTCTACTTCTAGCTCCGGTTGCGAACCAAGGTTGGTTGCACAAACAAAGGCACTCGTCCTCTGGTACCTAGCAACGTATGGAGTGACACGCTAATAGCCAATCATATAACAGTATCAAGTTTGGTTGCGCCATCTCGTTGTCTCGTGTTCACAGAAACAGCGTGCTGTGAGATGTTGTGAAAGATGAGTACCGCAATGCGCGAGGAAATTGTCGATAAAAATGGAAATGTCAGCTCACCAGTAGGCTATGGCAGTTCTTTGGATTTTACAAGTCAGACCGTAGTCAGACTAATGTTGTCTGTAAATTATGCAAGACCGTAGTCCCCACCAAGACTGGGAATACAACAAACTTATTTTACCACCTTAGCCGCTCTCACCCTTTGGAGCACAGCCGTATCAAAAAACGGCCAACAACATCTGCAAATGCAACGCCGCAAAAGCAGCAGCAGACCACCATTGAGAGGTACTCGGCATCAGTGCCTTATGACAAAGCATCCAAACGCTACAAAGACATAACCCAGGCAGTGCCATATCACATCTAAGAGCTAAGGATATGCTTCCGCTCAGTACCCTTGAGAAGCCCGGTGTTTCAGTTCAAATCGTGAACATGTTAACTGGTCACCAGACACGTAGCTGGTCCTTGCGCGATTGTCTCTTTTGATTTGTTTTTCAATATAAAATGAATTCAGATGTTACAGATGTAAAGGTTAAGTCTACCTCAGTTTTACTTGAATTTCTTCTGTTTACTAAACACTGCATATATTTAAAAAAATAAATGTTATTCACCAGAGGGTGAACTTTTTTGCACTAAACTTGCAGTAAAAAATATATATGCAGATAGTGTGGCAACCCGGCACTCCTCCCAAACAGGACACCAATTCAAGGAGAACAGCCAAAAAGCCATGTTTATTTCAAAGCAACATAAAGTCTCTCAAATTACAAATAGGCCTAACAGAAATCCTGGGAGGAATCCACGGTCCCCTCCGTCGTGGGTGGAATCCCGTCACCCACGAAGACCGGACTCTCCGTGCAGGATCCACATGGCTGGGAGAGCCTCGAATGAGGGGAGAAGCAGGCTATTTAAGCCCCGCTTCTCCACTTGTTCCACAGGTGTTCTCCGTCTGCTTAATTGGCCTGGGCCGGGTTGCCACAATAGTTCTTCTAGGGTCTCATGTTTCTATATGTTTACATTTTACACTTTGCACTTTACACTTTGCATGTTTTTGTAACACTTAATTTTTGTTAAGCACTTTATTTTTGATAATTGTTAAGTTTTCATTGTGATGGTATTTATTTGAGTGTTTTCCATGGCTGTGTTGTTGACATTCATTTCCATTGTCTGCCTACAACCAGAGTAAGGTTGCTTTTTCCTCACGATCCGCTAGCTGCCCGTCCCATAAGCAGGCTGTCAAAAAAACGCGTCTCTCTAGGCAGCCTAGGCTAGATTGCACACAAAAACAAATGGTACTACCAACACCTCAAAATCAAAATAAACAGTGTTCCAACCAATCACAGACAAGGGGTGGGTCTTGTGGTGTTTCGTGCTTGCGAAGTGGTAGCTACAAATTCCTGTTGCATTTTCATGCACGTTGAAAATGAATGAAAATGCGCGTCCATGATCATTTCAAAACACGGGAGGGAGGGGCTAGTTGGCTCTGTTTGTTTGGAATCTAGCAACGGAAGTCAGGGCAACCAGAATCGCTGATACAACCTTTAAGATTAAAATAAAAAAACTAATAATTTAGTATATTTTTCTCCTGGTCATTATTTTAAATAGGTCATACAAATTATCAATTATTATCGATATCAACCGATATGAAACACTTATATCGTGATACAGTTTTCAGCCATATCGCCCAGCCCTAATGTATGATACTTCATTTGAAAGCTGACAAGCTCTAGTTTCTGTAGATATGTTTATTTAGCATGTATCATACACACAACCTAAATGACATCAGTTCAAACATGGCTCTAAAGCAATTTTTTTGTCTTCGAAAATAATAGGTCATAATTGAACTACAATAACTAGGATGTGCTTTATGTAGGGCATATGGCAATATGCCAAATACCTTCTACATCATGCAAACTACACATGGAAGAAAGGTTGGAGTTCTAGGCCTAAACCATTGGGAGTTAATGGAGTTTTTAGGGTGTGTTGTCACTGGCGGCACAAACCTCTCCAAAATGTCTCCAAATGACCAAATTGTGCCAAATGCATTTACTCGCTTCTGTGACACTGGAAACATTACTGAAGCATTTTGGTGCCTATAAAACCTTTCTCCATGATTCAAAACATAATTTTTTCACACATTCATTTGATATGGCCATATTGAGAAAATATACAAAGATGGCGTCACTCACCGATCTAAGACGTCGTCTAATTGTTGTGCGAACATCTCCTCTCTCTCAGAGTCGTATTCGCTGTCTTCGCTGTCCTCGGATGAAGCCAAAATCAATGCGAGGGCTTCTTCATGAGTATAATATTTGGTTTTCTTCGTTGTTTTCGCCATTGTAAATGGCGAAAGCTGTGCAACAAAATTTAAAGGGGCAGTTGAATGTGCGTCCTGGACCTGGACACGCCTGGCAGCGTTGGAAAGGTAAACTCATTGGCTAGAAGCCCGAGTGATTGATATATCAATAGCCAATACGCTGTCCCTAAACTAAAGCCGCGAAACAAAGTAAACAAAGCCCATTGGCCCTTCGAACTGGGAGCGCTCCATCTATTTCACGGGCTGTACCGGGGTGAAAACTGAACAGAAAAAGACGGGGACACTTTTATTTTGTAGCCAGCAAAGTGATGAAAACAAGCATACCCAACAACTCCATACTGGAGGTAGAAAAAATATCGATACGGCTGCGAAGTGCGAACGTCTGGATGTTAGTTGACGAACAAAGTTTGTAGACGGTAAACAAATGGACTTTTAGTTTACACGACGATATTCAAGCTGGAATAATTCTATGAAAAAACATTTTGATGCTTTTGATCAGTGGATTCTCACGGACAATTGGAATATAAATAATTGAGGAATGGACACATATTACGGTTCTCAGATTGCTTCAAAGGTAGGGAGTCGCTCTGTTTTTTGGCATTTCCGGTTTACCATGCTGGTAAATATCAATGATTTATGGTTTTGTGCTCATGATTTATGGAAAAAACAACCGGATGAATAAATTGTGGAGATTCTACCCTTTCTAACGACGTATAAAATGTCTGTAATGATGAAAGTTGAAGCGGGTTATGTCGCTGCGTAGTGTAAACATCGTCAACAACCGGAAATCGCCCACCGGTGGGCGATTGGTTTTTAAGAGGTTTGTGAAACTTAAATTTTTATGCTGCCTTCTTGGCCAGGACTCCTTTGGAATTGGCACAAATGTATGGAAGCATATATGTAGCAAAATTCAAATGGCAATGCAATTTGCAATTACATTCTGCATTTGACAATTCATTATGCAATTTCATAATGCAATTTGTAAATACGTTATTCAAAGTGTATTTTAACATGCAAAGTGACAATGCAATCCTCAATTAAATTTGCAAAAGTTCTAAAAATACAAATAGAATAACATTTTGTCAAATTCTTTGAGTTCCTTTATTCAAATTGAAAAGCTATAGCGTCCCCGTGATTGCAATCCACTTCGCCACGCTCCGTGTGTTGCGATATTCAAATGACATTTTCAATCCGCAAAACGGAATCCAAAGCGGAATCCAAAGCGGAATCCAAAGCGGAATCCAAAGAGGAATCCAAAGAGGAATTCAAAGAGGAATCCAAAAAGTCAATATGCAAAGTGGCAAACGTATCAGCCAATCAGCGTCTGGGCGGGAACTGCGTCCCTTGCTCGTAATTTCCTTGTTCACGTTCGTGTCAGGTCCATGGTCACCAATGGAGGAGATAATTGATGCGCTCCGAAGTTTGGCAGATGATGTTGACCGTCCTTTCCGCCATTTTCAGTTATTACTACGTAGTAATAGGGCACAATGGTAGGCATAAAAAAATAACGTGCCACGTGCTTGGATGATCAGCCGGTCTGACGAGGAAGTGACGTAGTTCCCGCCCAGACGCTGATTGGCTGATACGTTTGCCACTTTGCATATTGACTTTTTGGATTCCTCTTTGGATTCCACTTTGGATTCCGTTTTGGATTCCGTTTTGCGGATTGAAATGTCATTTGAATATCGCAACACACGGAGCGTGGCGAAGTGGATTGCAATCACGGGGACGCTATAGCTTTTCAATTTGAATAAAAGGAACTCAAAGAATTTGACAAAATGTTATTCTATTTGTATTTTTAGAACTTTTGCAAATTTAATTGAGGATTGCATTGTCACTTTGCATATTAAAATACACTTTGAATAACGTATTTACAAATTACATTATGAAATTGCATAATGCATTGTCAATTGCATAACGTAATTACTTATTGAATTGCAAATTGCATTGCCATTTGAATTTTGCTACATATATGCTTCCATACTACTGCTTCCCTTGGGGTTGCGGCGGAGACTGTGGAGGTCAAGCCAGTGGTAGCAGACATCCAATTAGGTTAGTCAGAAGTCTAAAGCCTTAGTCTACTCATGTTTGTATTTTAAACTAAAACATAAATGTCCAGTTTTGGTGTAATTTTCAGATGTCACCCAAAAGAAAAAGAAGAAACAGGGCAGAGTAAAGCGGTTCTTCAAGTCGGTGTTGGGATCCTTCTTCTGCTGTTGCTGCTTTGCCCATGGGGACCTTGAGTAACAGATTCACACATGGACCAGCCCAACAGCAGCTGCTGGCCTGAGCCCCGTGTGGACCAGCCCAACAGTTGCTGCCCTGTAAGCAGCCTGGACCAGCAGCTGCCCTGAGCCCACCATGGACTACTACCCCAGCCCGGTGTGGACTACTGCCCTGAGCCCGGTGTGGACTACTGCCCTGACCCCGGTGTGGACTACTGCCCTGACCCCAGTGTGGACTACTGCCTTGAGGCCACTGTGGACTACTGCCCTGACCCCAGTGTGGACTACTGCCTTGAGGCCACTGTGGACTACTGCCCTGAGCCCACTTTGGACTACTGCCCTGAGCCCACTGTGGACTACTGCCCCAGCCCGGTGTGGACTTCTGCCCTGAGCCCACTGTGGACTACTGCCCTGACCCCAGCGTAGACTAATGCCCTGAGCCCACTGTGGACTACCCCAAAGGCTACTGCCCTGAGCCCACTGTGGACTACCTGCTGCCCTGAGCCCACTGTGAACTACCCCAAAGGCAGCTGCTGCTCTGAGCCCACTGTGGATTACCCCATAGGCTACTGCCCTGAGCCCACTGTGGACTACCTGCTGTCCTGAGGCCACTGTGGACTACCCCAAGGGCTGCTGCTGCCCTGAGCCCACTGTGGACTACCCCAAGGGCTGCTGCTGCCCTGAGCCCACTGTGGACTACCCCAAGGGCTGCTGCTGCCCTGAGCCCACTGTGAACTACCCCCAAAGGCAGCTACTGCCCTGAGCCCACTGTGGACTACCCCAAAGGCAGCTGCTGCCCTGAGCCCACTGTGGACTACCCCAAGGGCAGCTGCTGCCCTGAGCCCAC
Organism: Melanogrammus aeglefinus; assembly: GCA_900291075.1. Classification (NCBI taxonomy): domain Eukaryota; kingdom Metazoa; phylum Chordata; class Actinopteri; order Gadiformes; family Gadidae; genus Melanogrammus; species Melanogrammus aeglefinus. The sequence continues at coordinate 202,670 of OLKM01000103.1, forward strand.
TGTAGGCTACCCCAAAGGCTACTGCCCTGAGCCCACTGTGGACTATCTGCTGCCCTGAGCCCACTGTGGACTACCTGCTGTCCTGAGGCCACTGTGGACTACCCCAAGGGCTGCTGCTGCCCTGAGCCCACTGTGGACTACCCCAAGGGCTGCTGCTGCCCTGAGCCCACTGTGGACTACCCCAAGGGCTGCTGCTGCCCTGAGCCCACTGTGAACTACCCCAAAGGCAGCTACTGCCCTGAGCCCACTGTGAACTACCCCAAAGGCAGCTGCTGCCCTGAGCCCACTGTGGACTACCCCAAGGGCAGCTGCTGCCCTGAGCCCACTGTAGGCTACCCCAAAGGCTACTGCCCTGAGCCCACTGTGGACTATCTGCTGCCCTGAGCCCACTGTGGACTACCCCAAGGGCAGCTGCTGCCCTGAGCCCACTGTGGACTACCTGGGTCTGCAGAGTCCCTGGGGTAGTCCACTATTACATTTGTAAAAAAAAATTGGAGCCCTTTTACTTTATTTATCCTTTTTTTGCAAAGCACATTGGGTCCTAGAAATGCGCTATACAAGAATGATTTATTATTATTTTTATTAGATGTCCTCCAGTCTGGGGAGCTGAGTGCCGGTGATCCTCAGCAGTCTCGATGATACGCTGGAGAGATTTCCTGTTCTCTGGGTCCTGGCTGATTATTTTGGGACAGGGATGATTGTGGCTGTCTTGAGGCATGTGGGGACGAAGGCCTGCAGCAGGGAGGTTTTAAACAGGTCCGTGAGCACTGCAGTCAGCTCCCCTGAGCAGTGCTCCAACCCGCCCTGGTACTCCGTCAGGTCCGGTGGCTTTGTTGGGGTTGACCTGCTGCATTGTCCGTCTCAGGTCGTGGGAGCTCAGAGTCAGCACCGGTGGTGACGGTCCCTGCTGTGCCTGTGTTTTGTCACTCAGCGGAGTCAAACCTGACAAAAAAGCAGTTCAGGTCGCCAGGGATGAACAAACTTTATGCGCGTGTGGAGCTGTTGCTGTTGTAGCCGGTGACAGTTCTGATGCCCTGGCACATGCCTCGAGAGTCTGAGCTGGTAAAATGCTCCAACAGAAGGTGATGTAGTCCAATACTGCTGAGGTGTAGGTGGTTTTAAGGTCTGTGTGGTTGTTGTGCTTGGCAGCCTGTTTAAAAATGTCTCAAAGCAGTTCTGTAGCCTGTGCATGGCTCCGCCTGGCCAGACCATGATGGTGCGAACTGTTGGTTTTGTCCTTGCAATGAGGGGTCTGTATTCAGGTGTTAAGTGCAGACTAATGTGATCGGATCGGCCAAGATTGGGGGATGCTTTAGCAATGTTGCAGGATATTGTTTCCTCTAGTCGGAAAATCCATTAACTGGTGAAATGATGGTCTCCTGCTATTACAAACACACCGTCTGGGTGGTTGTTTTTCAGCTTGTGGATAGCATCATGCAGACTAGCCAGTGCTAGCTTAGCATTAGCTTTCTGTGGTATGTAAACAGCAGGGAAGAACACTACTGTAAACTCCCTTGGCAGATAAAACAGTCTGCATTTAACTGTATTAAACTCCAAGTCCGGGAAGCAAAATGTCTCAACAATGTCAGTGGTGGTGCACCATGAGTTACACACACATATGCACACACCGTTGCCTTTATCCTTACTGGAGTCAGCTGTTTGGTCCGCTCTGTCAACAGTCCGGCCTTCTAGCTCAATAGCAGTGTCAGGGATGTTCGGATTTAGCCAGGTTTCAGTGAAGACAAAGCACAGCCACTTACTGTTTGAGTGAAGCCTCAGTCTGAGTTTGTCGATCTTGTTGACAATGGACTGGGCGTTCGCTATAAACAGGCTGGGCAAAGCTGGTCGATCTGGGGAGCTCCTTAGCTTTGCTTGGATGCCGTCCCGCTTGCCCTGCTTTTCTTCCTCTCCCGTCTCCGTCTGTCCCGGTTGCTGCTTCGGCTCGTAATCCAGGCAGGCACCGATGTACGGAGCAGCTCCTCCAGTAAAGCAGATGGAGGGGGTGGAAATGTAGTTTGTATTCTGAATATTCAAGATGTTTTAAGTTATGTTCGTTCCCAGTTTAAGGGAAAGGCTCACGGCACCGAAAGTAACCATTAGTGTTGACCACCCAAAGGCAGATGCTGCCCTGACTAGTGTACTGTGGACCACCCCAAAGTGATTTGTCTTGTTTTATTTTAAATATGAAATTTTGTTTAAATGTTAAACTTAAATTTTTATGCTGCCTTCTTGGCCAGGACTCCCTTGAAATTGGCACAAATGTCTGCACTATGCCCTTTCTGCACTCAGTAATTTGCTTGTCTTTACATGAACAGATCCTGCATTGTACTGTATCCTGTCTGGTATGTAGTATTGATGGATTTAATGTGTTTTTACCTGGCTGCTGCAATAAAAGGTCCCTGGGTCGGATCATTTTGATTTGACTCTTCATCCCATCTTATTTATATAAAGCTAAATTTGAAGCATTCAAACGAAAAAAATCCCTGGTCACAGCTGAACCAAACAAGCATTATACAAAGGTTATCTTTTAGCATCAAAAATAAGATCACTGCATAAATAGTTTGCAGGCGACAGTAATCACTCGTCAGGCCAGGCTTGGGGTAGCTCTTGGACCCTGTGCCGCAAAGTGGTGGCAGTTCAGGGCAATTCCCCATATATTGGGCTCACCAGTCACCACTTTAACGTGTATTGTTTGTTTTTTTAAAAACATTTTGCCACCAATATCCGTTAAATCCCACTGTTGGCCAGCAATATTTCTCGCTGCACAATGCGGTTAAATTCCCTTGACCAGGTCAGATTCCCAAAGTAAATCCAAATTCAAATGAGCTATGCAACTGGCAATTTTTAAGATAACGGCAAATGGCTAATGCATGCTTTGAGACTGAAAGTAGGGATGCTGAAAAGACATGCTACATGACCAGGCTTAAAAGCAAAATTGGCTCGTATAAGCGATTTCCTAATTATATATCAACAATGTACTGAAAAAATTATCTTTTTGTTCCAGGATTTGTGATGCATGGCAGATGAACTCAATAATATAAGCACATTTAAAATTAACTTTTCTAGACTGGTTTAATTGTGTGCCATATGCCCTTGTATTTAGCGATCTGGTCATAATGAAAGCTTTCTTTTAAAATCAAGGGAGAATCACAATCATCACTAAGATTTTGGAAACAAACTTTAAGTGACTTCAGAGCGACAACAGTATTTCATATCAAATGATAAATAGCGGTACGCAGTACGGTTTGAACATAGTGCTCGGGAAGTGCCAGAGACAGTTCTAGAGCATCTTAGAACAGGGGAGTGGTGGTGGGGGGGGGGGGATCTAGAAACCTGCCAAGTCTTCTCGCACTCCTGGCCTTTATTCTTCAACCTCGCCGGGGCTTCGAATGTCGTCGATCTTCAAGATCATCTTAACCACCTGAGTGGCCAGAGAGATCTGCTGCTTCTTGCCAATCAGTGTCTCAATCACGTGTTGCTGCTTCATGTCTGTGGAAGAAGAAGTTTGGATTTAGTTTCAGTTTGTCTCGTCTATAATTGGCAGTCACAATTGTGAAAACAATGACAGATGAACCGGCTATCTTACCGTTGGTGTTAGCGTGCATGCAGTCGATACCAAGGTGGGGCTTGTTCTCGGTGACCTGCTTGGCTCGGACCTCTGTCATGGTCTGGATGGGGTTCATTCCACTGTTCTCTGCCAGGGCCATAGGGATGACCTCGAGGGCATCGGCGAAAGCCCTCATGGCGTACTGCTCTAGAGACGGACACTGAGGGGCAAAGTGTTGGCAACCAAGTTAAAGGGTGTGGTGTCTCCGGATAAACCAAACTGAACTTTTAAAACTTGATTACAATCTACCAAAACAGCATCACGATACAATTAATGTGCAACACGATGCAATACCTTATCTGCAGCCTTGTTGACGGCCAGGGCACATGCAATCTCAGATGCTCCACCTCCATACACGATGCGGTTGTCTCTGACCAAGTTGCGGATGACGCACAGAGCATCGTGGAGTGCGCGCTTGGCTTCCTCGATGATCTGATTGGAGCAAAAATAAAAAATAAAATTAAAATGCTTTGTTTCACTATCCAAGTAGAGAAATAAGGAACAAAGGGAAGAACACGCCCACCATCTTGTTGCCCCCACGAATGAAGATGGTCACGGCCCGAGAGTTCTTGCACTCCTCGATGACCAGCATGCGGTCCTTGGTGGTGCCGAAGCAGATCTCCTTCACCACACCGGCCGCGCCCAGCTTCTCGGGTGTCAGCTCGCTGAAACGCGGAACGATACGCCCTCCGGTGGCGATGGCAATGAGCTGCAGAAAAATTAATGATGTAAGGTTAGCGACTCGATACAAGCCAAGACTGGGCACAATTCGGGTGTCAGCCCCTTAGAGCAGGTAAAAAAAAAAACATTCTTGCAGTTTTCCTGTACCTCAATCTCAGGCCCTCCGACCCAGCGCACTGCAGGCAGCTCATTCTGCAGTAGCAGATGGTTCGCCTCGTCGTCAAAGCCCCACTGACAGATAGCCAAGGTGGCACCATTATCCTTCACCTATGCAACACCAAAACATTAAAAGTCAGTAAAGATGGTGAGACACTCGGCCAAACGTGGCAGTCACTACATTCAACACTTATGTTGGGGCGTCGATGTAGCCACACTGACCTGCTTGATCATTTCCAAGAACTTTTCCTTCTCGTACTTCTGAAGTGCTCTGTATTCCTCAACAGAGGTCACATCCAACTTATGCTTGGTCTTGGGCTTTGGGGGCTCAAACGGGCAGGTGAGGATAGCGATTTTTGTGTCTTTCAGAACCTGAAAGCAGAGATGACCAGCAATTAACAATTTGGTCACATGTTGTAAACCACAACTCAGTCTGAATGGGTGATTCTTTGTACCTTTGGCATCTGCGGGTGGCTGAACTCTTTGTCCATGATGACTCCCTTAATGAGCTGCGTGTCCTCTAGTTTGCCTCCCACTTTGCCCTCCATCTTAATGAGCTCAAAGTCTACATCCTTTCTGTCCATGCTGGCCACGGTGAGGACGGCGTTCACTGCAATCTCAGCCATCTGTCTGTGGCACCGATTGATCCTGGAATACAACAGCCGAGCATTATCCTGTCATCCTCTTCACTTTCATATTACTAAGAAAGAAGTTGCCGCAAATTATCTTTTTTTTTTTAATAAAGCAAATGACAAAATCCACCATGTAGAGGGAACTCACACTTTGGATCCCAGAGTGGTCATGGCAGTCTGGATGAGTGGTTCTCTGTTGTTGGGATCAAAGGGGAAGGTCTCGCCAATCTTGTCCAGCTGCTTAATTGCAATGGCTGCCGCCTGATCGTACCCATCGGAGATACGAATGGGGTGGATGCCCCGGTCCAGGAGAAGTTCAGCCTGCTCAAGGAGAGCCCCAGCCAGCACTGTAGGTCGGGGACACATCTGAATCAATACCCCAGTATTGAGGACTACTTGTTCCCGCATTGGCTGAGAGCAGATGGCAGGCCCCTGAACATATTGCCATCAGCTACTCATGCTGGTGGCGGCATGATACGTCACCATTAATTGCTACTGGCTAGTTAGCTGAAGAAAGTTTTTTGATTCAATCACAGAAACATTTTGTTTCAAGCATCTCCATAAAAATTTTTGGAATTGTCATACTAATGTCAAATGCTTTGTACATAGTGGAGTGGAGGTGTTCTATTGCGTTTTCTAAAATAAAAAATACAAAATCTGCAAATGGTAACATTATACAATACACATTTGAACATGAAAATCGTCTGTATAAAGTAGAAATGGCATTCTCAGGGCGATGATAAAGTATTTTTTGGGCCTTCATATAAATGCGATAACAAGGATCACTTGACTATTAATTCACATGATTTTAGAAATTCGAGGGGCCTGCATTTTGAACACATTATTTTCCCTTACCAACAACTCCAGTTGTTCCATCACCAATCTCATCATCCTGTGATTTGGATAGCTCAACCATGAGCTTGGCAATCTGGTGGTCTACATCCATCATGCCGAGAATGGTGGCGCCGTCGTTGGTCACCGTCACTTCTCCATCACGGTCGACCATCATCTTATCAAGGCCTATTCGAAGACGATTGTTTAATCACGTGTAAATCGTGTCAGGCATTAAAATTTCATGTTTGATTGAGAAAAAAAATTATGTCAATGCGTCAGCATTCAATTGAATCAGGCGCAGCCATTATAACGGGCATGGTTTCTTGCAAATATCGTCAGGGATAAGCATCCCTTTCTTAACTAATATAAATGGGCCTTAAATTGTACCCACCGTTTGGGCCAAGGGACGTCTTGAGGGTGGAAGCCACAGCCTTGGCTGCCATGATGTGAGACTGCAAAACAACGCCAATGTGTCAATTAGCATTAGCGGTACGTACCCCAAGACTTCACATCCTGCATGGTCATTGGCAGTTTGTACCAACAAAGTCGGGATGCATTGACTGAATCAAGTCAGCAGGTGAATTTAATATGCATTTTAAGACAAAGAACCCCGCAACGCCGCAGACAAGCACGGTCCAGACGTGAGGGAAAACATCTTGAAAAGCACATGGGCGGATGGGTTAGCATCCGTTAAGCTCCGAACTAACATACGCATTTCTCTGGAGCTGGCTGAAACTATGTAGATGGCCGGGGTTTGCGGGTTGCTTAAGATGCATCATATAAATGGATATGGCATGCAACGAACTAGGTTACTTTTCACAAATAACTGAGAAGCAGAGATCTATGTCGCACAGTGTGTAAAGCAAGCTAGCCCATTGTACCTTCAACGCGTCAAGGCCCGAGAGCCGGGTCTTCTTGTCCTGGTCCTTGATGATGATAAATGGCCTTCCATAGTCATCAAACGCCAGAGTCCCTAAACTCGACATGTTGCTGAAGGACTGAGACCCCGATGGAGTCGTGGAAAGTACAGATTATTATTTTTATGAGGAAAAAGTAGAGCGTGGCTTGGCTGCAAGTCACACGGGTCTGCCGGCGACTTCTGGAAGGATCTAGGGGCGGGGAGGGCGAGACCAAGTGGATTCCGGGAGACAAATCCCTGAGACAAGTAAAACGGTTGGACTTTTAGAATAAATAGGTCTGAATTAAAATTGTATTTGATGTATGTCCGGATATTAATTGAGTATGTGTATATTTTTTAAACCCGTTCTGTAAGTAAATTGTGATATTGTGTTTATACAATGTGGTTGCGTCCAAAATCGTGCTATCGCGATCTTTAATCACAGTCTCGCAGACCTATCGGCATCCAAACATCTCACTGGGAATTCTGGGATTGACTGAAAGTTACTGAAAACCGGCAGTATCTTTTGACAGGTACATTGTCACATTTTCCTATCTGTTTTGAAACTCCTGTGGATCAACATGTCGTCTTGTAATCGATGTTTACATATCGCCCCAGCTCAATAATGATCCCATCGGCAGATAATGTTTTCCACACTTACATTTGCTTTCATAAGCTATCATTCTTTTATTCGGGCAGTTTAATCATTATAGAGTAGAAAATGTGTATTTTATTAAGTCTTCGCTTTCTCATCAATGTAGACAAATTGCTTGGCTCTCCGAGCCCACGTGTTCTGTGACTGATGTAACATCCGGAGAGAGGCTGTGTTGATGTCAAACGAGGATGCTTTAAAACGTTATCAATATCAACTCTTAACCCTCTTTTCTTTTTTGATTACTCTCCGGTTTGAGCATTATTTTGGTGAGGGGATTTTTAATAAATACATGTGTGTGTCTACATTTTATTCGACATGTATGCTTTTATGCTGCTTAGTGTAACAAGCACTGGTTGCGTAACGTTATTCGACTTCGAACTCTGTGAAGATTGAATACATTCATTCATTATAATTTCAAAAAGCCACACATTAATATCGTTTTTGTGTTGGTATAAATTATTTGGACATATATCTGATAAGTACAACCCCTTTGTAAATAAAACTAAACTGATGTGGTTAACAGCTCGAATCGATTAGGAGTTGATAATAGTAGCTTGAGTAATGTAAATAGTATTGTAGCATTTTCATTTGAGTATATTTTGTGAGTCAAACGTGCCAACGGAACGCATTCCAACGGAGCACTCGTTAACCCTATGGGACCATAGGCTAAAATGCGAAGCAAACCTTTAAAAAAAGGCTAACAAGAATTACTTTGATCTTTCTCTCAGAATGCCATGTGAAAAGCAGCCCCGGTTCTTGATTCTTTACGGTTCTCAGAAGGGGCAAGCTCAGTCCATTGCTGAGGGGATAGCCGATGAGGCAGCCGAGCATGGGCCTGGTGGCGGAAATCAGCTGCTTAAGTCGGCATGAAGAGGTAAGTAGCCCTCACACTGCCTGCATCAATCTGCTTGCAAGCAATCCTTAATGTTACTAGTTTATCTTGAATTATGTAGGCTAAATACAATGCAATGAAATTCATGTGCAACATTTTTGTAAGCACACATGAAAGGCAAGAACAACAACTAACATATTGGACATTGACATGGTTTGTGTTGAAAGATGCAATGACCTTAGAGTGTGTAAGCATAACATCCAAAGAGAAAAAAAAATCTGCCCTACTGAGCCAAACATAGTGATGACAATACAGCTGCATTGCAAGTTCACCTGATTACTGATCAGATACATCCTTTTGACAGTACACTTTGGAGAGGGAGAGTGCTCCTGTGGTCTTCATAGTGTCTACTACAGGCGATGGAGAGCCACCCGACACCACACTTAAATTTGTGAAGACCATCAGGGCGAAGACCCTGACCAGTGACTACCTTAAAAACCTTCACTATGCACTCTTGGGTAAAGACAAGTTCATGCAGGGCTAAGCCTATGTTAAGTTTATCTTTATTTCCAATTAAAGTGTATGTTTTTGTTATATATAGATATATATATATATATATATATATATATATATATATATATATATATATATATATATATATATATATATATATATATATATATATATAATATGCTATTCAATACATATATACTTTCAATCTAATATTTGGCTTACAGGACCTGTAAATGTGTGTAATTGTGAGTTATTGCCATTACCATTACCAGAGATTATCCCTGTCTATAACAAGCAAATATATACTTACATAATGTGTACATAGGTTTCAGTAGCCATCAGATAAGGTTATAAAATAGTGTTCCCTCAAATGTATGTGGCAAATGCTCTTAACACCTATAGATCCAAAACCACTCTAATAGGTGATCCAAAGATAGAGCATCTCCTGGAACAATTGCACTAGTATATTCCCTTCATGCAGGTAGGTGTACCCCTCACCATTTTTAAGTGTCTTATTTTTTGCCCCGGCCCACTAGCTTTAGGAGACACAAACTATGCAAATTTCTGCAACTGCGGGAAAACCATTGACAAGCGGCTCCAGGAACTCGGAGCCAATCATTTCTATGCAACAGGACACGCAGACGACGGAACAGGGTAAGTTGTGGAGAAAATGGCAAGTGACTGACTACTTATGTATACTGCTGATTCCTGGTCACATCTCTACATTTACATTCAGGGCATTTAGCAGACGCTTTTATTGAAAGTGACCTACACCGGTTCATACACACATTCACGAACCGACAGTGGAGTCAAACCCTGCAAGGTAACAGCGGAAGAAATTGGGGTTAGGTGGCTGGGGATCGAACCAGTAACCTTCCGGGTTACAATTCCACCCGCTGTACCTCCTGAGCCAAGCCGGCCTCTGCGTGTTTTGATTGATTGTCGCTGCTTGTGGCTGCGTCTGTTGTTTTAAAGGCTGGAGGTCGTGTTGGATCCCTGGATAGAAGGTGTGTGGGACGCGATCAAAGCAGCCTTATCAAAGATGTCATCCAGCAGTCATCCGCCACTCAAAGAAAGCCTCAGTGACATGACAAAGGAAAACCCCGCCCCCACATCTCCACCACATGTGGAACTGAATCGCCTGAGTCTTGCCGACGGCAAGACCTCAGACTCACTCAAAGCGCCGTTCGACTCAGACTCTAAATTGACGTTAGGCGGTTTGCCATCCACGGAGGTCACAGGGTTGAGCTCTGAGTGGGACGTGGCTGCTGCTAAATCGGCGCAGGAAGCACAGGCCGACCAGGTCAGAGAGGAGTGTGTGGTGGCTGAACCCTCATTGACATATTCCCTGCCACCGCTCTCACAGTCCTCCCTCAACGTTCCCGCTTTGCCACCTCCCTACCTGGAGGTCACACTGCTGCTGGAGGACAAGGAAGAGAAGGTAAGTGGTTCTGTTCAATAAACAGTCGTTGACAGGGGTTCTGCCCATCCGATTGTTCTTTCTATCAGTCTTTTAGGCATTTCAGGCCTTGTACAAGCAACGATTGTCCTGTTTTTGTCGCTTACCTGTCCTTTTTTCGTAAAACCTCACAGTTTAATTCATCATTGCATACCGAGACGTTTTATGAAGTGCCTGTAACCAACGCCGTTCAGATGACGAGAGGAGATTCAGTAAAGAAGGCTCTATTGCTAGAGTTGGATATCTCTGTAAGTATAACTCTAACTTCAAATGAAAAAAGGTGGCCCTTTTTGTTCTTAGAGTAGTGCTAGATATATGCAAATCATGTATCTGGCTCCTTTTATTGCGGGCAGATGTTTTTTTTGTTATTATAGCGCAGCTTTATTAAAGTAAAGTGCCTTGATTTTTGGAGGTAATTAGAAAATGCTGCAGTGGTTTGAGACAAAGAATGATTGCCTGTACCTACTCAGTCACATTCAATCATATTCCTATTACTAATAAGTGTGAGTGCGTTTTCCTTTTGAACTGTCAAACCGACAATCTGCAGCTGTTGCATGGCAACTGTGGCATCTCCTCCACCCCCGTCATGAAGTTTAGTTTATTTTGTCAACTTGAGTCAACTCGGATATTGTTCAAGTTGTATAGTGAAGGAAGTGCACTCCGAACACTTGGGTCACTTGCATCAAAAAGATGATTCCCTTAAAAATAGAGAGGATCTATACAAGAATAAAGGCAAAGTGTGTGTTTAAAGCATTCATAGTAAATGAAATCCTTTCTTAAGGCCCATCCGACGATGACCTACATACCTGGGGACTCGTTTGACGTCCTGTGTCCGAACAGAGCGTCTGAGGTGGACGCTGTCCTCCTGCGGTTGGGCTTGCAGGACCAGAGACACCAACGCGTTCAGCTGGCTGTGCGGAGAGACACCCAGAAAAGAGGTTAAATACAGCCTTTTTTTATTAAAGTGTAGGTAATTTGAAAATTGGTGGAAGAATGCATTTACATGATTCATAAAATGTCACACAGCTCCTGCCCCCCCACCCAGCAATTTAATATCTTGTCAAAATAACGCTTTTGGTTTAATATTTTCTGCCTGACAGTATAATCTGGGTCTGGGTTATTCTCTTCGGGAATAGTGCCAATCATGTCGCACAGAAGTAACACCTCATGTTCTGTGGTTTAAGAGAACCACCAAATGAAATGTCATATTTTTGTTGTTACTCGCTTTCACCATCTATTTAATGAAAGTGATTGTATAAATAAGTGAATCTGTGCCAGCCTAACATTATGAACAACGTTAAACTGCTGGGGCCTGATCAATTCTGACACTAAGCAGTTAGAAACTCCCACCAGCCATCCAATCACATAATTTTCCCCAGCCCCAATGTCCAGTTCTTGGAACTGTGGCCCATAAAGGAGGCGAGATGGGCCCGGGGTTCCAATGTGTCCTCTGACGCTTATCTTGTCCTGCCCCAAATCTCTCATCCCCATCTCATGCGCCAGCCGCTGGGTGATGCAAACTCTTTAATACATGCCTTCCTCCAGCAGACCACATCTTGAAATTCAAACTGCATTCAAATGAATGTCCGACCTTGTGGTTATATATTCATATGCTGGTGAACATTAGCCTCTATCTTGTGCTGAATCTTTTTTTACTTCTTCACTCCTTGGCTCCAGGTGCTCAGCCACCACCACACGTTCCTGATAAATGTACTGTGCAATATCTGCTCACGTGGTGCCTGGAAATCAGAAGTGTTCCCAAGAAGGTTAGTTAAGCTTTGCTCCCTTCTTTGGGACTACTCAGCTACTTTCAATTTCAACGATTATGTTACTCTTATTATTTAGTTTGGGTTCTTAACAATTGACCTAAATATTCATCCAGCCTTCATGATCATGATATACAATATTATTTTGCTCTGAAGTGGTTAAGGCTGAATCTCACAAATTGAAAGACTAGTCTGATGTAGTCAAATATCTTATATCCCAATGAATTGGGAGAAATTGCGTGCCTGCTTTAATCAAACAGGAGCTTGATTTTGGGATAGAAAAATATTGTAACTTTTAGACCTTACTGAATGCTATAGCTCATTTTATGCACATTTTGTATTTGTATGTAGTGATTTGTATGTTTATCCATCTTTTTTCTTCTTTCATTGCTTTTTTGTTCTATGTGACGAATGTCGGTTTATCTTTGGTAAACAGAATACATTTGTAATCTAAAACACATCTCCATCTAAATATATTCACTTTAATGCTTGACCGCCTATGAATAGGCCTTTCTGCGGGCCCTGGTGGACTGCGCAGGGGACAGTGTGCAGAAGAGAAGGCTACAGGAGCTATGCAGCAAGCAGGGCTCTGCAGACTACAACAGGTTCATCAGAGACTCGTCCCTCTGTCTGCCGGAGCTGCTGACAGAGTTCTCCTCCTGCACGCCTCCTCTGAGCCTCCTCATAGGTGAGAAAGCCCACCATTCATCCCCTCGTACCATCTTAAACATTGTCATGTTTGTTAGTCTCCAAACATTGTCATGTTTGCGTGTGGTGTATACATGATGCATGTTGATGGGGAAAGATGTGATACTGGTGAGTTCATTAAATGAGCCCAACCCACCCGCTGAGATGATGACAACAATAAAGTAGACTCCATGTGGATGAACTTGTGATACTTTCTTTAGAAATTCTTTTTTTTTGAATTATGCTTTTTCGTTGGTGTTCTCTCGCCTACCCGCTCTTTGTCTTCATCCGGCGTGGTCACAGCTGTTCCACCTCCGCTGTTGTACAGCAGGAGCCGGAACAAATGAAAGCAACGCAGAGGGCCTTTCCCGAAGACCTTGCTCTGCAAAACATCTCAGTTCAGGCTTTACGGCACTGGCAGTGGATGTGACCAGGACGAGCCAGCACCGCACAGCATCAGGAAGTTCTTGAATTATTTAGTGATCAGTCTTATTTATAGTCCGGGTTCCTGCCTTAAGCTAATAACACTGAGCTTGACAACGCAAGTGTCTTCAGTGATGATTATGATTGACATAGGTGGAAGGTGCAAATGGTGGCTTTTGGCCAGGAGGACGACTGGGTGTAGGATATTGGTGTTAGTTGCACATCATCATGTTCCTCACATATCCCCCAGGTTATGTCAATTAAGTCCTAACGCACATTCTTTTCCATATTTATTTCTTCCACTTGAAAATACTGTCAATGTCCACTAGGGGTCAGCCTATCTCTAGTTTTAGTGTGTGTGTGTGTGTGTGGTGTGTGTGTGGTGTGGGTGTGGGTGTGGATGGGTGTGGGTGTGGGTGTGTGTGTGGCCATTATGTTACATAAAATTCATGGACCATTTTTATGTCAGTGGTTTCAAAGAAATGTCACTTGCAGATCAATGCCGGTTTTAGTGCTGGACTTAAGAGTTTTATGTTTGTTTGACTCTTGGGCCTATCTTTTATTAGGGATCTATAATGAGATAGTTGTAATAAAGGGCTTAAACATTGTATTCAGTACTTAAACCCCTCCCAATGTAAAGTTTGATCAAAGACTGCAGAATGCGGTTGAAACCCTTGAACCAGCAACACGATTGCTCGTTCTATACTCCACAATCTCTCGACAATGCTGTTAGTGTCTATTGGCACCTTGTTGCGTGGTTGATACCACTGTGGGTGGCTGAGTATGTATAGTGGTATTTTAAAAGTAGAGCTGGCAAAAGCATTCTCCGTGACCCGGTGGTTTGAAAAGCGCTGTATAGTACGAAGGGAGTTTGCAGTTAGTTCTTGTCGCCGCTGCAAGCTTGTACATATGGTTGGACTCTTGGGCTTACCTCGGTACCGTGCATCATTAGTCTCATCGCTACTTCAACCCTCCAACTCAAATATTTATATACGTGGCGATAAAGGTTTCCATCACTTCATTAGATAGTCATCGAGTATGGATCTAATACGCTCAGGCCGAGAACTACTAGACAGTGAAATTAGCTGGATACTATTATGTCGAAGTTCAATTATAAAAAAAATGGGCTGTGTCATGCTAGTAGGCCTTCCCGATGTTGGATAACCTCTGTCACCTCACTTGCACACTGCAGCACCTTCCTCCACCCCCCAACCCCTCCGCCCACCCCTCTCCCCCCTTTCCATTGTCCTATCGCAGAGGTGAACTGAAGCAGAAGTCGCGTTCAGGACCTCCTCTTCCTCTGCTGCAGGGCTCTGCAGGGCAACAGCTGTTGGTTGCAAGGCTGATGTCGGGTTGTAGCGGGGGGGCGCCGGAGCCGGGGTGACTTTTCATCGGGGGGGGCTCACTTTCCCCAAGGACAACGAGCGCGGAGGGTCATCCAAGAGGCGTGGGTTAATGGCCAGGGCTGACCCTACGTGTCACCATCGCGGTACATTAGCGCGTCACCGTGCGCGTTTGTGCTTCATTAGACTGAGCCGTAAGGCACGGGGTATTTTTGCTGACCAGTGTTCACTCAGGTATATGCATCCCCCTCCACCCCATCCCAACCCAACCGTAAATAGTGAGGGTGAGGAGGCGTGCACATCCAGATGTCCACGGCCAGATGCCAGTCAGGTGTGAACGGGAAAAGCGTTAGGTGTGAGATGGGGATTTAATATCGGCTTTGGACGGGATCTGCAGCCACCGCCGCGTTGTCATGTTTCATGGAGTTTTTTCGCATAAAAATGTGGTCAGTGTTCACGTACCATCACTGGGGAACAGAGGATTTTTTAAAGCTCACACTTTTTTTTGGACGAGTTCCATTTTTTATAGTATCCTTCTTTATAGATGAAGGAATATTACACCTTCTGGAAAAGAAGTTAAGATATACTATATCAAAATCTATATAGATATCTACACATTTATCATCGATAGAGATAGTATGTATATATATATATATATATATATATATATATATATATATATATATATATATATATATATATAGATGGATGCGTAGATTTATCATATAAAGTTATTACTGAATCGTATTCAGATGCAGAACCTAAGTGCCTATGTTTGCAGTCAAAACGAATACCACGTGTGTGAATGCCCCAAATGGGTCATTTCAAAGGCTGTTTCAAATTATTGCCACTTTATTTCTTTGAATATAGTCTGACTCTGTGACCAGCGTCTATAACTAGTGTTCTTCGTGGGGGCCTGCGTCACGCTTACCGGCGGTTTCATCCTACTGACGACCGGTGCGCTGAAGGAAACCGGTGATGGATGGCTCTCCATTACTTTGTGTTGCTCAGTGCGCATGAGTTGCTGCTCTACGTTCTGCCTGCAGTTAACAAGCACGCCACGTGGCCAGCTGCTCTGCAAAAGTGTCTGTTTTTACCCTGTAGCGCTCTTCTAGACGATGGAGGGATTGGTTGTCCAGAGAGATTTCTTTACTTTCAAGATGCCTTGATGCCTTGGTGCCTTGTTTGTGGTTTTACAACAAAACATCGACCACTCATTATAAATAAATGAGTGGTCTTGGAAGTTGGATTAGAATTACAAAAAAGGGATTTTTCCCTTGCGTGTTGATCCATACCTTGCGGGCCTTCTGAGCAGACAACCTTCTGTGTGTGTTTCTACACTCTTATCTTACCTTGGATCTCGGTATAAACAGTAGAAGCCCTCCCTTTCCAAAAGTGCGGGATGGATGGGTTAGTCACTCATCAGGGAACCTGTTCAATTAGAGAATGAAAGTTGAGGTAAAAAATACAGTCATTCCAACCGTGTAACATCACAACGTGCTGTGAACTTCTGACATTTTCTTCTGTAGCTTAAAATGAACTATCCTTTATCCTTTTAAAAAACGACCCCCTGGGAATTTTTATCTGGCCAACCATTATACACCTTTCGTTTAAATCCTTCCCATAAAATGTGGCCGAAATCCATCGTTTATTAAACACATCTGCAAGAGGGCGAGAAAGAATGTGTGCTTCACGTGTCAAAGTGGGTATCTAGCCCTGTTACGCCCTGAACTGTTTGGGTGTCAGTGAAGGAGAGAAGGGATTTAATACAGCTGGCAGTCTTCCTAAAGGCCTTAGTGAACCGCAAAAGACCCAGCTTTATACACATATGGCATGACTATACTATAAACAGTTTTGTTTATCATTGAGTAATTATTAGCAGACGGAGCATAACAAATTGGATAAGACTGTTTTTCCTGCGCTTGACTTCGACTCCCTTGAAATCAGGCTTTAATGCAGTGGAGCGGGCCGTGTGAGGGTTACACATATTTCTCGTGCGCTGCCATTTCTATAGGTACGCAGCAGCGACTGAACGCTGCTGAGAAACAGGCCACCTACACGGTTCGACATTGCAAAAGGTCTGTTACCCACGGGACAGACATATGAACACTTGGGATTCAGTCGCCCTGATGTAAATATAGAAGCGTGTCCTCCAAATGCACCTCAGGGTGATGGCTGCTGGTCGGGAGCGAGGTTGATATTAGGAATTTTGTTCTTGGTGCTCTCCTATCTGTTATTAATTCTTCGATGTTGCCTAACGACTCATGATGATCAATGCCGGGGCTTGTGCTTCATATTTCAGAGCATCTGCCGAAACTGCAGCCTAGGCCGTATTCAGCAGCCAGGTAAGTTGATGATGGCATCCATTTGTAATAGCGTCTTTTCTTTTTTAGATTTTAGGCTATCCATTACTAAGCACGATGGAAAGCACTATGAATACGATGAGGTCTGCTTTGAATTGCAGACCTCACAGCGGTTGTGGTACAGCAGGTTCCCCCATTACGTTGGCTTTGAAAAAAGATTTGCGTCACACGGATCTTAAGTGCATCCAAAGCACTGTCAGAATTCTCGCAGCGCCCCTCATTAGCTCGCTCTCCTCTCGCTCGCTCGTATTTTAGAGGGCGGTAGCAGAGATTCAAGGGGAGGGATGGGGGTGACTCGTAGTTTATCAGATCAGGTGGTGAGACACTGGGCCTGCATTATTGATGCTGTGGTCAATGGACGCCCCCAGTGGAACTCTGAGACTGAGGGATGAGGGCACCCGAGAGTGCTTCCTCTTGTAATGAGAACCTGGGCGAGAGAGGCAGGGAGACGGTGGGAGAGACAGATGAAGAAGGTGGGAGGGCCAGACCAGTTGTATCTCTTAAGTGGGAACAAATTGACAGGCGTTTGTTTTGGAAGTATCGTCTGGTGTGTGTCGGCCGCTGTCGTCGTCCCTGGACGACATCATCTCTTGGCTTCTTTCTGTACGGCTGAGCTAG
Organism: Melanogrammus aeglefinus; assembly: GCA_900291075.1. Taxonomy (NCBI): domain Eukaryota; kingdom Metazoa; phylum Chordata; class Actinopteri; order Gadiformes; family Gadidae; genus Melanogrammus; species Melanogrammus aeglefinus. The sequence continues at coordinate 220,137 of OLKM01000103.1, forward strand.
GGGATGTCATGTGTGGCTGTGGGATTTCTTTTAAATTTCACTCTATTTTTGTGCTTTATATATATATATATATATACACCTGTCACCCATAACACACACCTGGGGACATCCTTCTCTCTCTGATTTAGCTCCACTCTCAGGCACCCCGGGAGGCTGCGTTTCATCTTCACCGTGGTGGAGCTCCCGGCATGCCCCGGGCGACCCGAGGGCCGACGGGGTCTGTGCAGCGGCTGGCTGGCGGACCTGGTCACCCCCATCCTGGTGCGTCCCGGGGCAGACGAGTCATCATGCGGCCAAGCCCAGCTGCCACAGGTAAGAAGTGAAACGACGGAGGCAGAAGCGCGTAGGACTGAGAGTGTTGATCGGCATTCGATGCGTGCCGGACCACTGGCCTGGGACCTTATTTCCATGTAGGCAGATTGGGTGGATGCAGAGGGCCCAGAGAGGTTGTTACGTCAGCGTTGCTTTTGGCTTAAGGCCCCATGCAATCTAAAACCAGACGCTTCGTTGCTTTTACTGCAGACTAGGCTTGCAGATTCTGGACATTGTTGTTTTCTCCGTGCTCGCTCTCTCTCACCTACTCTTCAGCCAACACTGTAGTCTCTCGACCAGGTCAGGAAAAAATACAGACACAAGCAGTTTTTAGTTTGTATTGTCTTCCATTAATGACATTCTTAAGAGGCCCTCTGGCGAATTATGTCTGGAGAATGGCAGACATTGTGTGTTCAGTGGTATTTCTAGTGAACCAAAAAAAAGAAAACGTGTACTGAAATGCCTAGGCAAATGCCAATAATAAGGAAAATGCCATCGCTTTTGTCTTTTCCTTCATTTCAGCTTCTTAACTTTCTTTGTGAAGAAAAAAACCTCAAGATTTCATTCGCGCACATCATTCCAAAGGGAAATCTAAGCTGTTGTGTGCATAGTTGAATAATAAACAGCAGTGTGAACCAAACGTTCTGGCTCTAGGTTTGCCATCAGTGTTGGTCAGGTAAGCCATTAGTAAAGGCTTTTGCATTAATGGAATAATATGGATTCTGGATGATCACGGTAATGGGTCTCATTAGTCTAAACGCTCTCCAATGATCTCCACTCCGACCATAGATCCACGTGAGAATGCGACCGAGCGGGACCTTCCACGCCCCCACGGACCCCACCGCGCCCCTGATCATGGTGGGACCGGGGACAGGGTTGGCCCCCTTTATCGGCTTCCTGCAGCAAAGGTACCTCAACTCATACCCCACACTACACACCCGATCGATGGAAATAGGTTCTTTATTCATCCCCGGTGGAATTGAAGGCGTAACGGCAGCACACATAAGCACATGGGCAATGTGCAAATTAACAAAACCATCAGATAAAATGGCTAATTCAGACAAAAATAAAGCGGCCCCAGAAGATAGCAGTAGTAGCACGGTACCATTCCTGAGGGTTGTTACGTTTGTTAATGTCTGACTGTCCTTTTTATTTTTTTTGTGTGGGCTTATTTTAGTTCCACATTAAATACATGAAAAGTTGTCCACTTAATTAACAAAAGGATACGATAGTTGGCTACCGATCTGGCAGGTGCTCTTTTCTTTATAATGTAGCGACACCGTGGACAACATTTTCAGCTGAAAGCAGGCGTTGAAAAGTCCACCACGGAAGGCGGACGCTAAGCAAGAACCAGCACCAGACCCAAAGAGAATTATTCCAGCGTGAAATCCAATATCTTCGGATGACAATTTGAACATCCAAACACTGAAGCAGCGCACTTAAAGTGCAGATTGTTCTTAAGCCTTCTTCCATCACAGGCGGTCTTGCATAACGGCACGTCTAGGTCAAGTAGGTTCCACCGGTTTATCTGCCCGGTGCGGCTGCGATCACAGCAGGGATCGTTTCAGAAGCTCCGCGTCTCCTCTATGGGAATAAACCCGGGATCACCCCCTCCATCAATTCCCGTGTCGGGGCTTCAGAGCGCAGTGGTCGGAGCGTGGGTCAAACTCGAGCACAGATGAATATTGATTCTAACGTAAAGACTTCAGCAGGCGACGAGGCAAGCGGTTAATGTAAATCATTACCAGTTATCGTGGAGGAGTTTGAGCGGGCGTATCGACTGTGGGCCCGCGCCCCCCCCCCCCCCCCCCACCCTCCCACCCACCCTCCTCCTATTTGACCAGGTCGTGGCCTCATCTGACTGAGACGTGAAATGTTGGATGACTAGATATGTGTTCAAGTACATTGGATTACTTTGTTTGATAAAAACTTGTACATCTTAACCACACACCGCGTAGGAGACTGATACCGGCCAGGATCACATGAGGTCAGGTATGCTCGAACACTTTTTTCTCTCTGAGTGAGTGAGTTTCGGAGGCCCCAAAAAAATCCTCTTCGCTTCTAAAAGTAAATTCCCATGACCCCGTTGAGAAGCTCTTGACACTCGTTGCCCGTGTCATCGAGAGAGCGATCACGGCTTTCTGGTGACGACCGTGACGCCAGAAGGGAATTGCACGCTTTCGGGAGAGCTCTCCACCCACTTACTCACTTACCAGAAGGAGCTGTCTGGTCATCTCCGGGTCAGAAGGGAGCGCTTGGAACCATGGCTGCCGGGCAATATCCTGTGCCACCGCTGACACGATCAGGAAGTGACCCGGTCATGCTGCCGGAGTACCTATCAGCCGCAATCAGCGGCAGAGATCAAAGACGTGCCACAGGGACACCCGTACCTGGGTGGACGTGGGAGTGGTGCGGACTGATACCGGTACAGCTCTTGGTCATCACACCGGTACCCATATATTACTGTCCAAATCTGATAGACTGACTTTTCTCATTAAAAGTTTTTCTCATTTTAGCATGGATAAAATATTCCAAACCTAGCCAAGTGTAACTTTTTTCTTAACAAAGGCCAGTAATTATGCATGTCCTTGGTGGTGAAATAACATTGAATTCTATTTTTTGGCTTTATTAAATATAAAAAATAAGTACTAGTAGAGAGGAAGATGCCATGTTGAACAAAGCCAACTATTTATTTAGTAACTGGAATAGACGTGCTGTGTGTGACACCCTGGCCACGATGAAACAGGCCTTATTTCCGGTCAGAGAAATAATGCAGATTCAGTTTATTTCCACTTCTACAATTATTTATTTAATACACCAGTGACATGGGAAATCTTCAGTAGTGCATCAGATGGTAGCTGGGACATTTGAGTATGTATGAACACACACGCACGCACACGCACGTGTGTGCGTGTGTGCACAGGTGTGTGTGTGTGTGTGTGTGTGGTTCCTGGAAGGTCAGAAACAGAAGAAATTAGCCAAGGGCTAAATAATTACATTACACTAATGTGTAATGTGTGCCTCTTGGCTAAGTGATAAGCAGTAGGCAGCCTGAGGCAGGGTTATTCAACTGCTTTTTTAAAGGGGCCATATTATTGAAATTGAAGAGGGGCCCGAAAAAAATACTTATTGCATTTAAGCACTTAAATGTTAACATAAATAACTGTGAATACTCTTAATACCAGCATAAAGACTGTTTATTCAAAATGTTGAGTCAAACATTTCTAGATAGACCTGTGTTCTTAATGTATTTAGTGTAATGTATATAGTAAATGTATTTTAAAAAATAAATAAAAATAAAAATAAATGGCATCAGCCATAAATCAATTCAGTAGGTGTTTAGGTGATTAGACATCGGCTTAGTAGATGTCTTGTAACTGAAAGGTTGCTAGTTCGATCCCCAGCTCCTCCTAGCTGAGTGTTGATGTGTCCCTGAGCAAGACACTTAACCCTAACTGACGAGCTGGCTGTCGCCTTGCACGGTTGACTCTGCCGTCGGTGTGTCAATGTGTGTATTAACCGATGTAAGTCGCTTTGGATAAAAGTGTCTGCTAAACGCCCTAAATGTAAATGTATTTCTAAGACACATTTGTGTTGTTCACTTTATCAGTCACTACATCTTCAAGGACAGCTGGCCTGCAGTCTTTCACTGTTTTAAGAATGGGACAAAAGTTATATTTTTCTTCCCAAGAATCCATGCACCATGGAGTGAGGCTATGATACTCCTCCTCCTGATACTCCTGATAATTCAGAGTGAGCCTCTGCCCTTTGTTTCAAAGAGTATCCGAGCCCTTTGGATGAGTTCCCTTGTAGTTGAGTGATGCTGTTCTCCTCAGGTTGTATTATTGTGTTACTGCGATTGCCTCGTTGCAGATCAAACGTTTGGTCTTTGGACCCAATTTACAAAAACGTATATTTTACAGTCAATTCCATACCTCCACCCCGCCTTGCCCTTGCACCTTCTTCATGGATAACAAGATTTAAGTTCTCAAACGTGTAGCAAAAGCAGACACTTGTTGGCGCACGCACAGAGAGGCTAGGTCGTAGGGGAGGGATAAAGCAGATAAAACAATTTCCTATTGGAAGACATTTAACAGGCTCTCCATCTTGCTTAGAATCCAGCAAGGGGGAAATGTTTTCTGATTGTTCTAATAAATCATCTGCAGGCCGCCAGTCGAATAGTCCTGGTCTAAGGTGATGAAACAACTGGTATTTGAAGTCCTCAGATAAATCCCCATGTGGGCCAAGAAGACTGTAAAGTCCTGTCTTAAGCATCGTCCTCTTTTTCTTCCTGGAGCTGAGGGCGTTATGTTAGTACAGTAGGCCGGTTTGCGGGTCCGACCTGAGGGTAGCAAGGTGCAGACCGGGGGGGGGGGGGGGGGAAGCTGATGCAGGATCATAGAATAGATTTGCTGTCAAGCAGGAGACACTACACTGGCTGGTTGTTGCTTTGCAAGCAACCCCTTTTGGGGAGCAGAAATGGAGGCTGTCACGGTTACTTGGTGGTTAAACCGGGCAAGAGGGAGAGCTGGCTGTGGCCAAGATGGCCGAACGGGTGGACTGTAGCTCGCAGCCGGGGCTAGAAGTGGCTGTGGCCGCAGGAGATGAGCAGAGTCTAGCTGGCGTGAGGCTGGTGTCTGTCAAGCAGTGGTGGTAGTGGTTGCTGTCTGCCGGAGCTTGACTGTAGGCGAGGGCATCTGGTGCAGTGTGCAGGGGGCTCCTATGGTGAAGCCGGTCTGGCAGGCTGAGCTGGCGGTGGGGGGGTGGGTGGGGGGTGGGGGTGGGGGGGGCAGCTGTGACTCTGAGAGGTTCAGACGCGGTACTGGATGCCCACAGCAATGCAGGTGCTCTGCCTTGTTGGTTAGCACGAGGGCTGATCGGGAGATTGAAGTAAAGGTTGGTGGATAATATGGGCGATGGAACGCACTGGAGGGAGGCAGTTGAGCAGAATATCTAGTTGAAGAGGTATTTCATTGAACACTCTCTTGTGTCAATGTGGAGCTCCGTCAATTGGTTGGTGACCTGCATAACGCAGGCCTCCCTCCTACCCCTTCTGTCGGTGTTGGTGGTGGTGCTTGGCTCAGCTACAGCAGAGCTTTGATGGCGAGGATAACCTGAGGAAAGTGTACCGGGGGGTTGTAGTCTGAGGGATCCATTGCTGAATGATGATATCGTATCGGTGGCGGTGAATAAAATAAGATAGACTTTGTTTTTCCAAAGGAGGTTTGCCTTGGACACACATAAAGTATCTTCTGTTAAAACTAATAACATATTGTGCATACAGTACATTCATGCACATAAACCAACATATTGTGTACTGAAACATCGTCCGACACGCCTGTATTCACATAATGATGTACATAACATGTGCATTTAGCATCTATTTTTGTTTTCATTCGTACTTTGTATTTTCATTGAATTGTATTTTATGGTTTGGTCCTCTCTAGTCGAGGTCTCTTGAAGAAGCCAATGGCGCAGCAATAACACGATCCGACTTGACGGACGGCTTGTGATAGACGTGCTGTTGACTTTGGTCGTGATGAAACGGTTTGATTCAGTTTGCTCGTAATCTACATTGATTGATTTGATTCACAATGACGTCTTCAGTGGTGCAACACAGGGACCCTGTGGCATTTGAATACGTAAGAACAAAGGTGTGGTTTTACGCACAGGTGTTCTGTTCCTGAAAGGTCAGGAACAGAAGAAATTAGTCAGAGGCTAAATAGGCTTTGCATTACGACACAAACATAATCCTAGTACTCCTCTAAATGCCTCAACATGCTCAACAATAACAAATAATGAAACTCCTAAAGGCCGATTGCAGGGCCCCAACATCACGCCGCCAATCCCCGGTACGAAAATGATCCTGTGACAGCGACTGCATATATGAAAGCGTGTGGGGTATGCCTGAAGGGAGGGGAGGGGTGTTTTTCAGTTGGGTACAAACATAAAGATGAGTTGTTGTGTTTAAATAAACCAAATGACATGTGGCATTTAATGCTTGCAGCCGTCGATCTATATTGGCGTCTAACAGAAGGTATTATACGGGCAAGAAATCAACAATTTCGTGATCATAAAATGCAAGCTGCTACAAAGTTGGCACATGCTGAACAACAGGTAGGCCTTATGGAGAGATGTGCATCACGCTTATGCAGGCAATGTAATAAGGGTTCAACGCTTTGCTATATGGGCCCACCCACTATGTCTCTGTCTGTCTGTCTGTCTGTCTGTCTGTCTGTCTGTCTGTCTGTCTGTCTGTCTGTCTGTCTGTCTGTCTGTCTCTCTGTCTGTCAGCTGAGTATCATAGCGACGGCTGTCAATGAGGACCTGTCACTGGGGGACCAGCATGCAACAGAACCTGAGAGAACTTGAGCTTCCAAACAAAGCCTCTGATTCAACTGCGCGATAAGAGATAACAATCGCCATCTTGTCAGCGGGGATGCCGTACACGCGCCTCAAGGCCGGTCGGCATGACAACAACCCGCGGCACGGTTTCGATCCTGTCCTCTATAAACCTGTAGCGCAGCCTTCACCACCTTCCGCTAATCGATGCCGCTGCTTTCAAAACTCTGTCGCACCGCCGGCATCAGGTGCAATAGAAGGCCTGGCATGTGATCAAAGCCACCCTTGGTGGCACCTGTGAGGCTTTTAGTGCGCTCTGGGAGCGTCTGGCATCGATTACTTTGGTCTAGCCTCTTATCGAGGCTGAGGAATGGAACGTGCGGAAAATAATTTCCTCAAAGGTCCAGATGTAGAAATCTGGGAACAGATAAAAAAAAGTTGGGGAAGGCGTCGCACTGCCTCACTAACAAGCTTCCTGAGAAACTTGTCTCTCGCGTAACATTGTTTAAGTCAGCCCAGGCGAAGGGCTTAGCACATCCAATATCGCAGTGTGAACGAGCATAAACAAACACCAGGTCTCCATTTATCATTCCAACCAGACAGCTGATTGCAATTATAGCCTGTGTTGCTGCTCCTGTATTCGGCTGAATGTGATTTAAATTCAACATGCAGGAGGGTAGAGGAGAAAGCTTGTAAATGGAAGTAATCATATTGCGGCGGCACAAGCCACTGATTAAGCCCGGAGTAGCGTTGTTTAGCAACTTGCGTTGTTTTTGTTTGTCTTCGGTTTAGTCGTTGTTGTTGTTTCTTCCTCCGCTGTGCCTTTGGAAGAGTGAATCATCTTCCTGCTGAGCTGCCAACGTCATTCATGCCACTGATGGTGGACGCGAGATCATATGCGATAATCACTGTGTTTGCCTGGTCCTCGGGGCCCAGTGTGCTTCCCCGCTCTCCCTTCCCCTACCACCCGGCGCTCATCTGAACGGCGCTGAGAGGCAAACGCCCCCCCAGGACACCGAATAGAGTTCCACATTCTGCTCTATCCCCTGGCGTCGGTGCTACATTCTAATTTATATATGTGTGTGTGTCTGTGTGTGTGTGTTTTTGTATTTCCACCGTGGGTATGCATCGCGATCTGATTTGTATGCAGGGAGGGAGGCCAGAGTGGTCTGCTCAGAATGGGATCCAGGTTTTTCATATTGGTATTGATCCCTCCAGGGCAGGCGAGAGAGTTGAAGAGAGGGAGTCGGGTAGAGAGAGGTGGGTGGGGGGGGTGGGGGGTGATGGGGCAGATGTGCCTAACCGAAATGAGTTTACTCCAGGCTGTTTGTAGATCAGAGGCAACTCTTCCCTGATGCTAATGGTTGGAGGGGTCCGGACTGTTGGGAGCTCTGCCCCCCCCCCCCCGTTCCTCCCGTACCCTCTCCCACCCTCTTCTCACCTTTCCCCCTCCGTAGGTGAATAACAAACTTCCTCCGCCTTAACATTCCTGCTAATCGAATGAATTGGTCTCGTCTACTCTTCACTCTTTGGTATCTCTCCCTCCCAGTGGATCAGCGGTGTTTGTTTTTTATTTACCGCGCGGTCTTAATGGGTGGAGGAGTGAAGGTTGGGGTGCATACAGCTCCATCCTAAACAATATCCGTTTGGGCGTTTTTACGAGCGCAAAGAAGAGCGCTGTGGAAGTAAAAAAGGCAAACAAAGTGGTGCTCTATCTCCCGGTGAGCGGGCCCGCGCTCCACCCCCCCCCGACGGAGGGCGCCCTAGCCTTTCCTGGAGACGCAGCGGCCCAACATAAGGAGCCTAATCTCCATGTCTCTCCGGGGAGGCAGATCTTTCCCCCCCCCCCCCCAGCCTTCGTCTCTGCTCCGTTTCCTCCCATCAACTCCCTCCCTCCCCCTCCGTCCTCCTCCCCAGATGGGGGTATCAGATAAAGCCGTCCTACCATTAAAGGGTCATGTGACTGATTGCTTCATAAAAAGCGCCGCGGCTCCACGGTGTCATCGCGCCGGCATTACTTGCTGCAAAGGACTCTGGGAGGGTTGCCAAATTCACGCACGCACCCTCGCACACCAACGGGAGGAATCACGTTTCCATGCGACATTTGAGTCGGCTTTTCTTTCAATTTTTTCTCAAGTGTGCGGCTTCACACGTGCACATACACGTGCGCGCACAAACACGTGCACACACACACAAACACACATGTACACACATACGCACGCACACACTGTGGACTGGCCTCCCAAGTGCCACCTCCCTCAAGCCACTGGCGGGGGACGGCCTCCCGTGTTGTTGTTGTTTGGGTGCCAGTTAACGACTTGGTGTTAATGTCCTCATCGCCCCACACACACACACACCGAGATGATTCATCCGTTAATTGCCAGCGTTCCCTTCATTCTTATTACAGACAATTAATGGCAGCGCTGCTGCCGTTTACTCTCTGCAGCCCCTCTGTCTGCATTGATTATCCCCTGGAACCCATTGTTCTTTATAGTTCTACGTGTCTTTTTCCTAGGGAAATTGAGAGGCGAGACAGCCCCGACGTGGCGTTCGGCGAGACCTGGCTCTTCTTCGGCTGCCGCCACAAAGACAGGGATTACCTATTCAGGTGAGATTGATGGCCGCAGTGTTTTTTAACGGGCTGTTCGGGACACACACTCATTTGCATAGAGCCACAGCCATACACATACCGATGAGTGTTTGGGGGGGAGGGATTGACAAAGCCGTAATGCTCCGTCTTTTTATGGATGTATTCATTGTGGCAGCCCTCATAAAGCGGCCAAAGGGTTTGGTCTTTTCCCTTTTCTTTCCGTTTTCGATAAAATGCCGAAAACAAAGTGTGTGTTTGGCGGAGTGGAATTCCTCCCAGCCTGCCAGGTAAAAGGCTGCAGGGGGAGAATCCTGCTGCGATACCTTTTTTTTAGTATTAATTTTTTATATGTTCGTTGCTGGACATTTTTGACTTTCCCACAGCATTCCTCTGAAAATGAATGTATTGGGTTTTTCCAATATTTTTTCTTGACCGATTCATTTGTCGCAATGTATGTCGTTTATGAACGACATGCATACATTAAGTTAGAAGTGGAAACCTGATTTGAAATGGGACAATCCTAAGGGGACACTGGTTCCAGGGTTGGTTGGCCTCTACCTTACTGAAGGAGTGCTCTTTTCTTATCAAGGCATTGATACTTCCACGTGACTAATAAATGGTGGTTCTCCTGCCTCCTACGCAAGGCACGCTTATGTTTCCATGAGTAAAGATGTTAAGTAGTGACAAATTGGGTTTGGTGGTGATTATGGGGATTTACATCCAGACCTTGTCTTTTTAATGACGGCGCACGCCTCGCAGCACTTTTCCCTCCGTGTATGCAACAATGCCTCCTCCAAATTGTTACACACTGCTTCATTTATCAACACAGACGTGTACAAATGTGACTTTACTTTCAGAATGAAGGATTGCTTGGTTTTGTACAAACACGGGCATCGTTGTTGGATATGCGGGGCCGAGTGGCGTTGTGTGTTTCCATGGCGAGGAGGGACATTCAGAAGATGATGTCGGTGACGTTTGTGCCCTGAAGGGTGCTCAGGGACATCTAACTACTTTTGTATTTGTATGGCTGCTGGATGTTAATACGCCTTGCATGACCTTGGTAGAGCAAAGTAGATTTCTGATTGTTGGGCACGAAACACAATCAAATGCCATTATTGTGATTTGGCATTAATAAGAAGGAAAAAGCTTGACACTCGGCGAGTACCGCCCCAATCCAATCACCACATTTGCTGCAATCAAATCGAGCCTCGAATTAAACTGAAATGCTGAAGGGGAGTGAGCCGAATTGGCATTGAGTGAGCAACCTTTAAATCCAAAACAACCCCAACAGTTCAGTACGGTTCCTGTTAATGGTTCTTTAGGGCCTCACCCGACCACCACACAAATGTTGTCCCATCAAACGCAAACCCCATACCCTATCCATACTTGTGTGCCATTATTCATTGTCCCCATATCCATATCTTTAAAAATAAAAAAGTCACCAGTGGGGATAAGTGGGCCGTTGAATTTCAAGCAGGTTATTAATAGTGTGCGGTCGCCATGACGGACTCGTGAGACAGGATGTAATGAACCCTCTTGTGTTTCCGAACCAAAAGTAAAAAAAGTGTCAAGTTAAAATCAACCCCGTTCACCCCCCACCCCCCGCCTCTGCATTTAACATCTATAGTCGAAAGCTTGCTCAAATATTACCCTCCCCTCAAAAATAGTCTCCATGTCTCTCAGTCTCTCTCCCCTGTGCAGGGTTTATTTCCAGTTTTTCCTCCCTCGCTCCATGGACTGTATTTTCAGGCTGCCAGGAAAAATGAGACGGCATGAGATCTCCTTCATTAGCAGTCTAGCCACATTGCCGTGGTCTGTTCTCTGTATAAACACATCACCGGGCTACCTGGCAGGCTCCCCTTCCAGAGCTCTCCCGAAAACTGTTATGGTTTTGTAAAAGCGAGCCATTAGTACGACCGTGTCCCTCTCAGGGAAGGCTGGTGTCGGCGGGTGAGACCCCACTCCACACCTCTCCTGCTATAGTGGTTCAGGTCGCTCCGTCTCTCCTAATCCTCTTTGTTCGACACTCATCTTGTTTTTTTTTTTGTTTTTTTCATGCAGTGAAACGTGAGGTGACTCGAAAACTTGAGATTTTCAGGTTATCTCTTGTGCAGTGTTTCTCTCTCCCGACATAAAGAGCTGTTGGAGAACAAACGCGACCCCGGTGTTTAGACTGTGGCCTCCAAACGTTGGTGAAACAAACCTGAGTCTTGAGGATTGCTTCAAAACACAACTCCTAAGGCAAATCCTTGCTGTGTGTTTGTGTGTGTGTCTGTCTGTATGTCTGCGCTCTGAGATGAGGGTGTGCGTAGGAGGAGGTGGGCACGTTGAGCTGTGTGTGTGTGTGTGTGTGTGTGTGTGTGTGTGTGTGTGTGTGTGTGTGTGTGTGTGTGTGTGTGTGTGTGTGTGTGTGTGTGTGTGTGTGTGTGTGTGTGTGTGTGTGTGTGTGTGTGTGTGTGTACGTACGTGTGGTGTGAGCTGTTCCCAGCTGCTTCTTTAACTAAGGCTCCCCAAACTTTTGCTCTCTCGCTATCCGCCTTGGTCGTTCCCTCCCCACTTCCGAATCAGCAGCAAGCAAAGCGCTGGCGAAAAACCCACCGGAGAGTTCATGTTGGCAGCCTGTTCCCCGCTGGGCACCAAAGGTTACAGGCCTGGAAGGATTAATAGCAGAAAAAAAAAAAGAAGAAATGTTACTGTGACTCAACCTGGTTTGATTTCGTGTTTTCGTATTTAAGTGATACCTTGCCACCCTCGTCCTGTTTTATTACGAAACGTCGGTGGGTGGTAGAGCGGTTTGCTTTGACCCTTTTTTTTGTTTTTTGTTTGTTGCCTAGAGTAATGTTCTACCGAAGCGTGATTTTTCTCACCTTTTTTGTTTTCGCTAGGAAACTAGATAAGGAGTGTGTGGGGGGGGGGGGGGGGTTTATGTACCTTTAAACACGCTGCAGGGCATCCCCACGAACCACGCTGGAAAACTGAATGCTTCCGTCGCAGGCCGCGTCTCACCAGGAAAGTAGAGCGTGCAGAGTGTTGATGTGTAACGACGTCGTCAAAGCAGCGCTCCAGACGAAAGTGAGCGCCGCTTAAGACCGACGTCCCGGTGTGAATGAACGCACCTCCTCCCTCACGTTGGCTCACTTCAACCCCCCCCTCATGTTCACCCTTTAACAAAAAAATCCATGTTGTGGATACTGGCGCCTAACCACTCAACCCCTTCCCCGACTCGTCTCACTGTGTTTCCCTTCCCTTCCCCTCGGTTCCCCAGAGAGGAGCTGGAGGGCTTTGTGTCCAGCGGGACTCTGACGCATCTCCAGCTGTGCTTCTCCAGAGATGCGGCGGCGGCGGGGGAGGAGGCGGTGCCCGCCGTCTCGCAGCCGCCACCGGCGTGCCCCAGATACGTCCAACACAACCTGCTGCTCCACAGCCAGCGCGTCAGCCGGCTCCTGCTGCGGCACAACGCCCGTCTCTACGTCTGCGGGTGAGCGGGGCCGCACCAGAGCGCTAGGGGGGGGGATGGTTAAGGTGGTGATAAAGATAGGGTGGAGGAAGATGGAGAGGATGGAGGAGGAGGAGGATAGTGATAAAAGTGTTGAGCAGGATGATGATGTTGGTGGTAAAGCTGTGGAGAAGAGTGATGATGATGATGATGATGATGATGATGATGATGATGGGGATAAAGCAGAAGAGTAGGATGGGGATAAAGCTGTGAAGGAGGATGGGGTGACGGTGATAAAGGAGTAGAGGATGATGTTGATGATTGTGATGAGGAGGAGGATGATGATGATGATGATGATTGTGATCAAGGTTTGGAGGATGATGATGATGACGATGATGATGATGATGATGGTGATTATTGTGCTAAAGGTGTGGAGGAGGAGTACGAGGTTCATGATAGGATAAAAGATGAGGAGGAGGATGATTTCATTGACCAAGATGTGGATGTGAACGAAGATAGTGGTACGGATTTGGAGGAGGAGGATGAAGGTAATGATGAAGAGGTGGAAGAGGGGTGAAGGCGACCTTCTGATTATCTGGATAATGAGGCTGTTCATGATGAGGAAATGGAGTGGATACCGGGGGAACATTTTGACCAGTTCTTTTCTCAAGGGGTGCATTTACCGCACCCACTTACCTTTTTAGATCAGGAAAAGCAAATGTTTTTTGGGGCCTGGAAGCGAGTGGTACATCGAAGGATCCAATGTACCACTTCAAGGAAAACAAGAAAGGAAAAGAACGACGGTATTGGCTTTTCCTGACCTACAGAGGTAAGTGAGTGCCAGACTTCCTCGCCCACGATAACCTCAGCCCTCCGTTCTTCATCATCAGCGATGCAAAGAACATGGCGAAGGACGTGAACGACGCGCTGATGGAGATGATCAGGGCGGAGCTTCAGCTGGACCAGCTGGACGCCATGAAGACACTGGCCGCACTGAGGGAGGAGAAACGCTACCTGCAGGACATCTGGGGCTGAGGAGGAGGAGAGGAGGAGGAGGAGGAGGAGGAGGGGGAGCAGAAACACTACATGCATGACATCTGGGGCTGACCGGGACGAAGGAGGAGGAGGAGGAGGTGGTGGTGGAGGAAGAGGTGGAGGAGGGAGGTGGTTTAAGGTGGTGGGGGTAGGAGTGTGGCGGCTAGAGTGCTTGGATCCCCATCTTTCCCCTCTATCTCCCCCACAAGGACAACCCTAATACAAAAGGCTGTAATAATTAGGTCCAGCAGTAACCTTGGCAACTGTGGGCGGGAAAATAAAAAGAAGTGCCGTTACTTAAAGTTGTCCAACTAATAAAAAAACACATTTTTCTCGTATGGGAGTATGTTGTGTACTGGCCCGGGGATATCTCTCCACCAGGCCGGCTCGTGCCGTACGTTGAGAGGAAGGGAATGACCTTGGTTGCGGGTTCGGCCCTGCCGGGGCTTAAAAAAGGCTTTTAGTGTGGATGATGAGACCCCCGCACTTTTCTCTGTTCTGGGGAAAGGCATTTACTCCGTCCAGCCCAATCTCGCCTTCCCATTGTGAGTAGTAGACTGAAAGTGGGTTTTGCGGGCGGTTAGGATGGTGAACAGCCCCCCCCCCGCCCCCCCACCCCAATCTGTGGCTCTTAACAACACAGCCGAAAGAAAATGTTGTAAGTTGTTACTTACCGGTATCGAATTACATCATATTTTTAGGTCATCAGTAGTCTCTTCCCCTTACTTTGTTTTTTTTTTATGCATCACTGCCAAACTAACAACTAACCGCGAGCTACATCTCAGTATTTGGTATAACACTGAACTTGATGTGAAGTCTATCTACCAACGATACATTTCCCAATTCTATCTCACTTTAAATCAAATGCATGTGTTTTAATATTACGTTGTTACATTGTCATTGTGGACAGTAGTGATATCAGGACTATTAATATAACAGTTTATTGCTTTAGGTTCTGCTACTGTGCTGAAACAACGAATGGTTTCTCAAACCAACTACCGGTACTCCACACCAGCAAATAAACCAGTGTAATGAAATGCAACTGTGCCCTGCTGTGTCTTTGGAAATGGAATGATCATATGAAAAAAAAAGTAGTGTTTCTCCAATAATCTCAGAACCAGCCGTCCTACTACATAGCAGAACTTCTGAGGGGGTGGAGACGGCACAGAACTTGGAAACTAAAAACTGCACAGTGTGGATGTATAGCTGTCGGTTGCCACACTCAATCTCCTTGGCTTTTATTGGGTTTCCCCTGACAAAGGGAACGTCGACGTAGGAAGCCTGTTTATTGTTTGGTTTGCAGATAATGATTCACGACGCTGGTGCTTCACGTTGCCATGCAGAAGATCTCTCTCTCTCTCTCAGTGAGTGCGGTGACGGAAGGTTTAACCTGTGCACACTGATGACTGAATGAGCAACAGGTCGGTGTGCATCTTCACCTAGCCCCAGAGTCCAAAACTCAGCCAGGTGAGGCTGCTTAAACCAGCCATCACCCACACGCACCCTGCATTCCAGTACCCATACTACCATACTATTCAGTGTGCAAGAATCGCTTAAAAATAATAAAAGCGTCTGCTAAATGCCCTTAATGTAAACGTAAGATACCAGGATGTTGTGATACATCTGGTGGTTGCACATCCGGTGGC
This sequence comes from Melanogrammus aeglefinus, assembly GCA_900291075.1. Classification (NCBI taxonomy): domain Eukaryota; kingdom Metazoa; phylum Chordata; class Actinopteri; order Gadiformes; family Gadidae; genus Melanogrammus; species Melanogrammus aeglefinus. The sequence continues at coordinate 235,498 of OLKM01000103.1, forward strand.
AATTCAAATCATGCAAGCCAGCATGCTATTTTCCCCCGCAATCCACTGCACAGCAGAAGATGGGACGCATCGATTGAGCCCGGTCGATGGATGCCACTACAGGTGGGCAGTGAAATCCCTCTTGTGTCCCAATTGTATGCATACTGTGTGCACCAGTACACACTTTCTAAGGGTAGCAACAGTGGGTACTCGTACCGCAGCTACCCTTACAAAGTACCTACTGGGTTGCACACAGTATGCAAGTATGTACTACAGGTAAAAATAAAAAGTTTGTGATTTGGAACGCAGCCCAAACGCCAAAGTGGCGTTCCACCTTGTTTCCTGTTCCGAAACGTTGGGAGTCCCGACAAAATGTTTTAGTTTGTCTAACCAACCACTAAAGTAAACCACTGCCGGCCGAGTTTGTGTTTGCGGTTAGCCAATTACCTGCTGCCAGCATCACGATTGGTCTAAATAAATATAAATTGAGGGAAAGTAAAGGGTCTGTTCCCTTGGTTTCCAAAGCGTCCGCTATTAAATAATTAATCAAAAGTTGGATTCTTGAGACTATTTTCCCTCTAAAGCGTGCTGAAAGCAACAAGGCTGATGTTAAGGATTAATAACCTGCCATCGAGCATCACTTCAGCAGTCTAACTCGGTTTGGAGATAATCGTGTTGTTCGGGGTGACCTTGGTCACTAGAGAAAGCCGTGGCAGGCTTGTTTTCTCTGTGCCGCAGTACACAGAGTCCCGGACAGCCGCTTCCTGGCATCTCATTCAGCATTTAGAAGGTCTTCTTGTAAGAGTGAGTCAGAGAAAGACAAGTTTTACCCTGTCATCCAACAACACTCTGGATGACGTTCCACTCAATACCCTGTTCCTTACGGATAACCAAACCTTGAAAGTCAGAGTGGAGAGAACGATCCGCTGCAGTACATGTAATATATAACAGACAGCATTTGTTCAGCGCTTCTATTCAAAAAAAAGGCTCAATATGAGTGCAGTGAATAACACAAGTGTACATTCATTCTTAGCATGGGTGGGAATCGATCGCCCTAACCCCGTCGGTGGTCCGACTGAACGCTGCGCTCATACCAGCTGAGAATGAATAAGCGGGTCAGTCCACCACACGCTGCTCTCTCGCACCCCTTGCCCTTGCTTTTACCCTCAATCTCTCTTTGTCGTTCGCTCCCCCCCACCCACCCCAGGTCTTGGGGAAACAGTGCAGGTTGCCCCCCAGAGTGGTCCCAAGAGGTGATAAAGATGGGTGGATGTTGTTAGCCCCGTGTCACCTCATCAAGATGCATGGCTCCCACTTAGCCTGGAACTACTCCGTTGTACTTTGTCGCTCGTGTCCGCGAGATGAATGATGGGAATTAGTAAGTGCGTCGCACAACACAAACAAGTGAGTGTCGTCAGGACAACCGGACCCTGCTGAACACAATTAGTGGCGAAGAGTTATTTTTCATTCTTTAGACCGGTGGAAGGAAATGAATCACACACACACATACCAACACACACACACACAGACGCAAACTAGCGTCACACACACACACACACACACACACACACACACACACACACACACACACACACACACACACACACACACACACACACAGCGTTGACCTTATTTATCTAGCCTATTAACATGCCCTCATGAAATCTAAATAATGAACCCCACCATCCCCTCCAGTCCCTCTAACCACAGAGACCTCCCCCCCGCCCTTTCACAACCCCCTTCAACTTCTGTCCAATCACCCGGGCTGACAGGCACTCTGGACTGATGAACTTTCAAACGCTGGCGCCTTAATTAAAATGAAAAGGTGGGGGAAAGAAAACGTTCAAGGTGCCTTCTTATCCCGCAGCTACAGCGGGAGACGCCGACTATAGGGGACTCGGTATTGGAATAAATCACCGGTGTGTACAAGGCACACGAGGGGAGGGGGGCTGGGTTACACCAAGAGGGACCACAGAGGAGTTGGCTCCGTGATGGATACCAAGAGAGGGGTCTTAAATGAAGCAGAACGTTGGGTGCTGGAGATAAAATGGCCTTCATGGAAGGCCATTGAGAGAGGGATCAGCAGAGAGAGGGGTTAGTCTCCTAAATGGAGGGATGCTGTTTTAAGTCCCAATCAAGTTTGTACATGATGGTGTGTAGTAGAGAAGGCCTGCTTCTACATGTTAGGTGTGTGTGTGTGTGTGTGTGTGTGTGTGTGTGTGTGTGTGTGTGTGTGTGTGTGTGTGTGTGTGTGTGTGTGTGTGTGTGTGTGTGTGTGTGTGTGTGTGTGTGTGTGTGTGCGCGCGCGCGTGTGTGCGCGCGCATGCGCACGTACATCTGTGTCAGTGTGCGCGTCTGAGTCTGTGTCTGTGTGTCAGTGTGTATGTGTCAGGGTCTGTCTGTCAGTGTGCGAGTCTGTGTGTCAATGTGTATGCGTCAGTGTGCAGCACGCTCATCTGTGTCAGTGTGCGCGTCCGCGTCTCTCTGTGTGCGTGTGCCTGTGTGTGCGCGCCTCCACTGCAGCGGGAGCGATAATGACTGTAAATCCAGACATGTACACGTCGTTCCTCCTTCTCATCGGCATGCGGCACTGAGTGCTCCTTAATTAGACGGCTTGACGATTTATGCAATTCGTTTGGCTCAGCTCTGGCAGGATTTGCCCCACTATTCAAACAAAGCTGCCAGTTACAGATAGAGAGCCCCTGTGGTGAAGAAGCTAAATCCAAACTTGGATTGCGAGGCAAATTCCCTTCTTCGTGACAAGAGGGGGTTGAAATGGCAAATAACCCAAGGCTGGTGTGCGGGGGGGGGGGGGGGGGGGGGGCTTTGATAACATCGCGTGACCTTTGGCGGTAAGGCGAGCCACCTGGGGAGCCTTATTTGTCAGGTGACATCATTAAGTAAGCATACAAGCAAGGTGGGAGTTTTCAAAAGATTTACGACTCTAGTCAGTGACATTACTCATTGCCGTTAAGACAAACGGTTACTATCATGTTTACAATCCTCAGGAGGAGTGCAGAATGCACAGTATCCTCGTTTCATTACAGGCGAGGAATTGGCACTGGTCCTATCCTGGATGTCGTCAAGGTGCTGCTGGGCAGATGGCAGCCGGCTTCTGTTTTTATTTGTCTCACCTGTGTTTTATTCTGAGAGGAACCGGACGTTTTCACTCCCCCGCCTGTGTTGTCCTTTCCTCGGAATCTATCACCCGAGAATGTCAACTCAGCTGCCTGATGCGGCATGCAAACACGCACACACACACGCGCACGCGCACACGCACACACAAAGTGTAAATTAGCATGGCCTAGCACCAGAGTCCCAGCTGTGTGGGAACACAAACTTCAGCAAGTGTCAGCAGCAGTGTGAGAAAATCTATGTCCCCCCCCCCCCCCCCCCCACACCAACCAAAAAAAGAGGTGCCGAGGCACTTCTATTGAGTTGGTGTTTGTGTCCCCACCGAGGAAGCGGTGTACTGCTTTGTGTTTATTGATGAGGCCTGCGACGCCCATGTGCTTCTACAGAGCAAACATTTGGCTGTAATTGGAACTGGCAGATGTTCAATAACACACCATTGTTCGGCGGGACGACATGGAGGATGTCAATTATACAGTTAAACATTTAACGCAGTACACTCACTCGCAAAAAAAATAAATAAGAAAGAGGAAAACAATGGCGCAAACGATGACGTAACAAGTCATCAATATTAAATGTTGGCTTGTCGAGATGAATAAGGTGCAGGCGGGGGGCGCTCTCTCCAAAAAGTATACTCTCTGACACGGCGACTTATCAACAACAGAAAAGCCTTGCGGCTTTGCGGTGGCCTATTGGGTTTAACAAATCAGAAGTCCCGCCGCTGGAGGACGCAGTGGACGTCCGCTCAATCTGCATTTGTCAAACACATGGACCCTCCCCCGTCCCCCCTCCCCTCGGATAAATTGCCTGAGCATTGGCAAACTTGCAGCCACGCACGAATACTTTCCAGGATTTATCGGCCGCTCGGCATAGCCATGGAGTACTAACGGTTTATGCAAATGAGAGTTCAATGATGGGACGCGTCCGCTGAGGAATGTAAGTGATGCACGTGCACACGCAGATGGATGCAAGGCAAAAAGGATTGATTCATTGATGGATGGATTGCAAAAAAAAAAGTATATTGAATGACGCATTCGTACGGCAAACGCATGCGGCTAATGTCGTCGCTTCGCAGACATTTATAACCACAAATTGAGAAGGGATGGAGGCATATTGAATAACCCCGCTGACACCCAAACTTTCCTTCTGCGAGCCACTTCACTGATGTGCCTGAATTGGAGATCATTGTGATAACAAGTGAGCCGAGCTTGCATCTCACTGCCGGCAGGCGCGGCCCAGCCGGGATGCAGCCTGTGTAAACACGGGCTGACATCGCGGGCGGCTCGGACGCGTTTCTCATTTCCTCCCGTGTCGGAGACCGAGGATGGCACCAGGACTTCCCCTAATCTCCAACAAGCCCACATAACGCAGCCGTGATCCCAAGTGTGTGCGTGTGCATGTGCGTGTATGTGTGTGTGTCATAGTGCGTGTGTGTGTGCACGCCTGCGTTTTTTGTGTGTGCACATCAAAGTGTGGGTGGGTGTATGTGTGTGTATGTGTATGCGTGTGTATGTGTATGTGTGTGTGATGTATGTGTGTGTGTGTGTCATAGTGCGTGTGTGTGTGCACGCCTGCGTGTGTGCGTCTACGTTTTTTGTGTGTGTGCATCAAAGTGTGGGTGGGTGTATGTGTGTGTGCAAGCTTAGTGTTCACCTTAATCCACCTTGCCATAGAGAGAGATGGAGAGAGCTTGAGAGGCAAATGGGATGATATAGTTTTTTTGGTAGGGGGGGGGGGGGAGGGGGGGTTGACTGACCGCTCTGAGCTGCAGAGAGAGTAATACACAGCTCACCAAGGCAAGGGAGTGAAAGTGAATGGCAGGAAAAATTACATCCTCCACCTTCCAAGTAACTAAAGGGGAACAGGAAAGGAGTGCAAAGTTGTCTCTGAATTATGAAGGGGAATAGAGGAGTCAGAGTTACGGATGTGTGTGTGTGTGTGTGTGTGTGTGTGTGTGTGTGTGTGTGTGTGTGTGTGTGTGTGTGTGTGTGTGTGTGTGTGTGTGTGTGTGTGTGTGTGTGTGTGTGTGTGTGTGTACGCATGGGGGGGGGGGCGGCGCGCACACTGCGCCTCGGCGTTGACTGCATGCTGGGCAGTGATCTCCAGGTCCAACACTGACCCCTTGATATTCATCTGGCCCCTTAGTCGGACCCCCCATCACCCTGACATGCACCCCCCCCCCGGACTCTTGTTTCTTGATCCACTAGGCATGCTGGGCTTGTTGTGGGCTTAGTGGTGGGTGGGATGTGTGTGTGTGTGTGTGTGTGTGTGTGTGTGTGTGTGTGTGTGTGTGTGTGTGTGTGTGTGTGTGTGTGTGTGTGTGTGTGTGTGTGTGTGTGTGTGTGTGTGTGTGTGTGTGTGTGTGTGTGTGTGTGGCACTCGGCATTCGCGTGTGGAAAAAGTTTATTTTATCAACAAGCATGAGAAGCATAGTAAGTTGATGAATAGCCTCAGAGGGAGAATAAGGCTTTAGGGATGCATTTAAAAGCGAGTAAACTGTTGGAGGGATTAATCATCTTCCTATAAAGTGACAGCCCACATATGTAATGGCACAGCTGGGATTCCTCTCAGTGATCACTGCCTTATTGGGAAATCTCTTCCTGCAAAATAGCAATTACCCACGTATCCGCGGCGACCCTTTGCGTTGTATTTCCTCAATCTCACGCAACATTGTACATCTAATGCGTTTGTTTTTATTTCATCGAATTGGATTGCATTTTTTTGCACCCCACTTATGATGATGTGTGATGATGTGCGTTCTATTTTAACTGACAGTTTTGTTGTGTTGACGCGTCTTAACTGAAGGGTAGAAATGGCAGATAAAATGGCAGTTAAAAAGCTACAGCTAAAAACCTAAAACCTTGGCAAGAGTTTTTCATCAGATTTCTTTGAGATGGACTCCCCAGAGCCTTTGGAAACTCAGTGAACACACACACTAACACACAAATGTGCATGCATACCCACAGCCACTCGCACAGGCAGCCACACATGCACACAACCTGGCTTCCAGATATTTCCTGATGTGTGGGGTGGTTTTGGTGTATCTGTGATAAATCAGTTTCTCTGACATGCATGCAAAGAGCTTGGGAACTGCAGAGAAATGATGAGAGTGAGTCAGACCGTCGCGGGCGAGTGCGTATGTTCACTCCAAAGAAAACCTCTAAACATGTAATAATCTGAATATGAATGATTGGATTTATGCCTGGACGCATGTGTTCAACTAATCAGAACACAAACCCACAAGCACACATGCACGCAGGCACACACCAGACACACACATGGACTGGTATGGACTGTATGGAGGGAATATCATGCGTGTCAATACAACATGAAACTGTATTAAACAAAACAAAACAAAAAAAAAGCATTGCACAGATATTGATCTGCATATGAAGTAGATATCAAACATCAAATATGAATTGAAAACTTTAATGCAGACACTGAGCATGCTCTCAATCAATATGCAAAGACATAGTATGCCTCTTATAGCAACTGCTGCTGCGTTAGTTTTACTGCTAATGAAAAAGTTTGAGTGCTGCAAATTCGCTTGTTAGTCAGGCCTTATCGTAGACTGTAAATATTAAAACCCACCAGACAAGCCGTGTTCAAAGAACGATTCATCGGAATTTGGAGTTTGATTAAAGGCTCAACATAAAGCAGTAAAAAGAACAAATAAATCGATGGCTCCACCACCCTCTCACACAGATTTAACCAAATCCACTATTGCAGAGGTGTAAAATTGATTAAATACAGTAAAATAACCATTTATTTAAGAACAACAAACATGTTTTCTCATGTCATATTATTATTATTATCATATTATATTATAATATTTCATATTAAACATACTCGGAGAAAAACCAAAACATACAAATCCATAATAAATCCACCTAAATATCTCTGCTACGTTTGAGAGAGAGATAGAGAAAGAGATATATCAGTGTGGATGCATGGCAGAGAGAGAGAGAGAGAGAACGAGAGAGAGAACGAGAGAGAGAGAGAGAGAGAGAGAGAGAGAGAGAACGAGAGAGAGAGAGAGAGAGAGAGAGAGAGAGAGAGAAGAGAGAGAGAGAGAGAGAGAGAGAGAGAGAGAGAGAGAGAGAGAGAGAGAGAGAGAGAGACGAGTGAGAAAGATTCAGAATAAAAGGGCAACGATCAGAATTGAACGTGGCTATGGTAGTGGATGTTGTAGTGTGTGGGCGGTTGAGGAGGTTAGGCGATGCGGGGGGGGAGGGAGGGGGGGGGGGTGGCAGGGTGCGGAGGGTGAAGGAGGCAGAAGGATAATTGCAAGGGCCAGATATGGAGAGCAAGCGGGTAATGAGGCGAGCTACTAATTAGCCACCGGTGTCACTGGCCTTTTCCGCTGTTGCCTCGCGAGCGCACGTGAGTGTCATCGTAGGGAACATAAATAAAAAGTGGATACCTAGATATAGGCCGCGGGGCCCGTTGCCGTCGGCTACAAGGGAAAAGGTGTAGGGTTGGCTTCAACAATTCAAACCCGAAAAAAGGAAAACTCTTTCAAGCTATTGCTGAACCAAACCCACATGCTTGCATGGGTTCAACGGACAAAGGAAACTTTTTTCAAAGGTCTAGTAGTCGGACCTCCCCCCCCGCCCCTCCCCTTTCCCGAGTAAGGAATCGTTGTATTCATTAAAAAGAAGAAAAATTGTAGAACCCATGTGTAATAGGTCTGTAATGGAGCCGCCCTGAGCTGGCTTGCTCATTCTGATCCCATCTCGGCCGCAGCTGAGCCGGGGTTAAACGCCCACCATTGTCGTGCCGTGTCTGTCTTTCTTCTCCTCGGAGCTCTGCGGCGAGAGAGACGGAGAATAGTCGCCCGGATCGTCTTCCCGTCGCTCCCATGCTATTCCAACCCCCCCCCCCCCCCCGCCCCCTTCGGGCTCCTTATCGCCAGGGTGATGAAGGGGATGACACTTCACTGTAATTTCCAGAGAGAGCGGAAATTTGGAGTGCAGCCAAGTTAATTGCTTCCGCCCCCCCCCCCACACACACCCCCCCCCACACACACACACACCCAGACATCATTCATCTACTTTGGAAAGGATGTCGGTATCATTGACCGCCGGTGAACTGATGTGGCCTTGTGGAGAGTCAGGGTTTGTCTGGTGCATACATAAAAGTGTGGACGGTATAAAAGAAGTGCAAGGGGAGCCTGGTCTCTGTGTGTTCCCTCTCTGTGCCTTTCTAATGGCTGAGAACACTTTCAGACGTTAAATGAATTAGAATCCGCCGGCACAAAAGCAATTAAAACGCAATTCCATGAATGCATTTGTGTCATTGTGGCATCTACAAACGTCTCAGAGTTAAGTTACTATACCAAAAAATATAAAAGTTATACAAGACATTTTGTGAGGCGCTGTGTTAAACAGTTTAACAGAGGTGCTCGTTTTTCCCCCCGTCGTTTCTTTTATTTCTTTCTAGTTACAGAGTAAGCTCTTGAGGCACACGCCAGCTCACACACCAGTCGTCTCCGATACCGTTTGCGTGTCACTTTCGCTTCGACCTATCGCAGGGGCGCCCCCTCCATGAGCTTCAAATGCCGCCGGGCCCCGTTCAAGCAACGCCGTGAAACACATTGGTGTTGAAACGCACGTCCTCAATCTGCACGTAGGCTAGTCGTCTCCTGACGCGTCGCTTTGATGGGCTTTGACAGAGCACCTTCCCCTTCAATGTATTTTTAAGGGGAATAACAACGGCTCCGTTTCGCACTTTGGGTGACCCACTGGAAACTATGCTAACTTTTTTTTCTCGAGAACTACTCGGCGTGACTCTCATCAAGCACCCGTTGATTCAGATGGATCTGCATCCTCAGCCCCCTCATAGCTTCCCCTCGGTTCCACCTGGGGAAAAAATGAGTCTCAGGGGAGAGGTGGGAGCGATGAAGAATACCAAATGCACCCGCCCTCGCTCTTAGATGTGTTCAATATCTTATTGCTTCGTCAACTCGCAGCTTCATCCGAAAGCGTCAATATTTTGCAGCGGCATTAAAAATGCAGTGGTAAGGGAGATGCTTAATCACAGCCAGAGCAGATGTTTTGCGAGAGAATCTCATTAGACCTCTTTTTTTTTTGTTCATAATGAATGGCATTGTTTCCCGTCAGCCTTTCGGTGCTGTTTAACAAGTCGTCTCATGCGGCTGAGCGACGAGATGACCCATGTGTGAGTAACTAAACACATAGGACACGAGAAGCAGTTTTTTTCTCTTCCTTTTTATCGAGTATTAAAGACGGGACGCGACTAGGGGATGAAAAAGACACCGTTGACGGGTGATTTGATTGGAAAACTCGGTTCCCTGAAGAATCGTCGTCTCTCCTCCGGGGATTTTAAAGTTACTGTATTTCCACTGCTACTGTTTAAAAGTTGACGTACCGTTCTATTAATAACCCCTAAAAGCTGTTATTGACGTGGTCTTTTGACATTTTTTTCTTCATCAGCTATCCTGTATCTTGAATGAAGTCAAAGGCCTACACGTAGAATACAGCAAGCCATTATTTGTCCTACGCCGTATTAATATAACGCTTTCACCATCTCGACAATAGGGGCACCAAATCTATCGCATGAACCCGAAGGATAAAAAAACAAAGCAGTTTTCTTTTTCTTATTCCCTTATCCCCAGATGAAGCCCACTTCATTTTAAACAGACTTATCGACCGCAGCACATTCTTACTGGCTAGTACTGAGTCAACGGCAAACACAATACTCACACACACACACACACACACACACACACACACACACACACACACACATCAACACACACACACACACACACTAGCACATCACAGCACACACACACACACACACACACACACACACACACACACACACACACACACACACACACACCGCAGAACTCTGCTCTTAAGTAGCTAGAGCTCTTATCCGAGCCCACTGATAAAATACCCACACTGTCAGTCACGCACTGTTGAAGTACAAACGCTGGCTGATTTGATTAGGGAAATCGATAACGTATGCATCTACTCTTATCAACACTCGGATATCCCACCGGGAACAATACCTGACCCCCGAATCACCTCTCTATGTTTGTGTGGATGCTTGTTTGTGTATACGTGTTTGGGCGAAGCTGTGGGGGAGGGCGAGGTGGGGTTCGGGGTTAGAAAGAGCCTAAACCGGTTGTGACCTGGCATGGGAAGCTCAGCTTAAGTCGACAAAGACGTGCAGAGCGACAATGCAGTAATAAATGCAGGTGTGTGTGGAAATGAATAATGACTATTTCAGAACTCTCATGGAATCCAGGTGTAGCCTGCATCTATTTAAAGCTACAAAACTCATTAGTGGACTGTACACATCCAGGGGCAGAACTGCATTCATAATTTAGCTTGAAGAAGCTATTTTTCTTTGCTTTTCCATGCCTCTTTGTCCAGGCCACTATTAAGTGTCCCCTGTCAAGGCAGCGTTGGCTCATTGCTCCAGAGAGGTTTAAGTCAATGAGCTTTATCCTCACAGCGAGCACAACATGTGCGTTCTTCTAAAAGGTACTTCAACTTAAAAGCGTCCCCCTCACCTAAGCCGTCGCTGCAGCCAGCCAGCGTCCCCCTGCGTGAGAGAGCTTCATGTTTTACATGCCTTTTAAACTCGGATGTCATTTTCTTGCATCCTCATAGTGCACTTTGTAATTTCCACGCCACTTTGATGTAACCGTGTGTGTGTGTGTGTGTTTATGTGTGTATGTGTGTCAGTGTGTATTTATCTGTGTGTGTGTGTGTGTGCCCCTTTTCATGTGTTACGCTTGGACAAAAGAACGAGCAAAAATATATATCGAGAGAAAAATATACAAAGCATCAAGAGATGGTGACATCATGACATTTCTACGGAAAAAATACCCCCCCCCCCCCCCCCCCCGGAAAAAAAAGAAGACACAAAAGAGGACGAAACAAAGCGATGCAGCAATACAGTTTCACAGCGGGGGGGCCGGAGGCCGCCATCAGCCGGCTTTTTTTGTCACATTGTGTCCCGATGAATTGTTGCGTGGAGTGGAGCTACTTCCACCGTGCGCACCAGGGTACTTCAGCTCCGGACGTGTGTATGGCATGCTGACGCATGTCAGGCCCTACCACAGAGGAAGACCTCCCATCGTCCCCACCTGGGGTACGGGTGGATGTGGGAGGGGCGGGGGGGGGGGGTTGATGGTGTCAACGCACCCCCCTGGGTGAAGGGACTGAGCGAGTGGCTCATTAAAGGCTACAGCGGCCCTTAATCAAAGACCTTTCCTCCGGCGGGTGGGGGTGGGGTGGCGGGTGGTTTGAGGTGGGTGGGGGGGGGGGCGTGGGGGGGTGGGGGGGGGCGGAGGGGGGGGAGAGACCAATATGCACCACCTTGACCTGCAGCACCAGCAGCTCAATCACACCCAAACATAACAGGCAAACAGTGCATGTGCATGCACAGGCGAACACAACACACACACACACACACACACACACAACACACACACAACACACACACACAACACACACACAGCGTGAACACTAATGTATTCTAGTGTTGGTCATGTGTCTTGAATGAGGAACAAGGAACAAGGCTCTCCAAGTCTGTGTCTGTGTGTGTGTGTGTGTGTGTGTGTGTGTGTGTGTGTGTGTGTGTGTGTGTGTGTGTGTGTGTGTGTGTGTGTGTGTGTGTGTGTGTGTGTGTGTGTGTGAGAGAAGTTATAGATGTGGAGGGCAATTTAATTTGTCTCTTGGTCTTGATCGATCGCTGTATTCTCTGTGATTTATGTGTAAAGGGACGTGTATGGAGATGTCTCCTTTGGCACTGAGTATGTGTAAATAAGGCAAAGTCATAGATCATAGAGAGAAGATGAAAAAAACAGCCATGTTATGGCTCTCCTTGCATTAAACATTGTTCTCTTTTAAATATGTTTCTGCGGAAGACAACCTTTAACCTGCATGGCCGCGAACACCATCTTCATTATGGAACTCGGCAGATGGTTCTCCGAAACACAAACAGAGTAAAGAAATGTAATCCCAGCCTCTGAATAGGAAGCACATCTGGTGAGCATGAAAAGGGAAAGGCACGAAAAAGTTTCCCTTTGTTTTTCTCTGCTTGCTGTTTCGATTCACAACACCTGGACACCTGAGTCACTCACACCAGAGTTGCATGTGCCCCTTTACAGTATTTTCTTTTTACCATTTTTCACCGTGCTTGAAATACTAAAATAATACTGCAAGGCAGGAAGCTCGTCTTCGGCAAATAAGACATTAAACTAAAGTTTTGTACAAGGCTGTTATTATAATTCATTGGCAGTCATGATTTTACATATTCATGTTTCCAGCACTGCTGGTGAAGCAGTAATAAACATGGAGGATTTAAACTCTCATCGACTCTTGCTAGTTAAGCCGGAACACCACTATTCCTAATGCGCAGTGGTTAAGAACAATTTAAGAGAATCTCTTCCTCGGCTGCGTGCCCCGTTGGCTGTCGTTCCAAGAGCGTTTTCTTCTTCTGATGCTCCCATTGAGATCTCATTTGCTGCAGGGACACGTGTCCCCTGCCGTCACGTGCCCCTGCCATCACAAATGTGATTGAATCTCAAAATCTCAGAATTCAGACCTTTCATTAATATCAAAAGTCTGATGGCAGAATCCAAATCTGGATCACTTTCTTTCGCTCCATATCTGATTCAACCAAATACGTTGACAGAGGTAGAGATCTGCAAGCTTGTAATTGACAAACAGAATCTCGGCCAGCAGTAAACTGTTAAAGAACTAAACGTGTCAGTGGTTTTGAAACAAGTACACTTGTTTAAATCCCCCTCTGAAACATTCACCCCCTAGCATGAATGAATACCCCCCATAACAAAGCAGGAAACAAGCTGTAAGGCTGCTCCTTTCAGTTTCGGCCCCTCGAAGTTCTGCCATAACATAGTAAGACAGCTGTATCTGAGTATACATGGACTATATTGACCTGTTGCGCCGGGCCCACCCCGGACTGGCCTTGGAACACATGGTGATCAAAGCACTCACTATATGGATGAACGATCCACTCACAACACAAGCGAGGCCAAACACCACTCATTTCGTTTCTCATGCACTCTGCACAGAAGCCTACACTTAAAAAAGCAGTCTTTACAAGGTAAGAAATATATTGATTGATCGCCAACAACCTATCAAGACGGCGAGTAGGTATCAGGACAAGCGTGGCTGCTCGATCCACTAGTAGATTGACATGTTCTGCACAACTTAACCCAGGCTTAAACAAGGTGTGCGCCGGTGCAGCAAAGTAACTCTTATTTTGAAGCCGGCCTTCCTCTTTCGGCTGCGGTGTTGTGGTTGCCATGGCCTCTGGTTAATTGGCCCGGTGACATTGATGCCTGCCCACCAGCGGCCCACTGGCGTCAGTAAATGAGGTGGTGACATTTGATGCCTGCCCACCAGCGGCCCACTGGCGTCAGTAAATGAGGTGGTGTCTCTTTTATATGCACACCCCCTCCCCGCCCGTCGTCTTTTGGAGACCGGAGTGAAGTGGCTGTTGTGTTGTCGAGCACCACACGAGAAGAGCACTACGCTCCGATGCGCACCACCACCCATAATAACACATAATGAACAGCCGTTTGGTGTGTGCGTGTGTGTGAGTGTGTTTGGTCGAGGGCTTTTCGTGTGTGTGTGTGTGTCTTTTTTTTTTTATTCCGCTTATCGTTGTGTAGAAAGGCACAGAATTGCTTTATTTTCTATCTAACTCTATTCCATGGCTGTGGAGGGTATTTAATCACGACGGTGTCGAAAATATAGAAAAAAAAATTGTTTTGCCACGGAGTGTGTGGCCACATATCTCCCAGGTATACCGGACAAAGTAATTAAAACAGTAGGTAAATTGAACACAGAGCCAGGGTTATTATACAGCTGAAATACGGCACTGACCCCTAGGGGGCCCTCTGCTGCCAAATTAACCCTGGGTCATTATAATTTACGAGACAGGAGACACAGGCTCTCGCCAGCTCTCTTGTCATCATTCACCACACAGCTCGTCATGGCAATGAACCCCGTCCCCCCCCCTCACACACACACACACACACACACACACACACACACACACGTACACACCCCACACAGACATTGTCTGTTTTGAGTTCTGCCATTGCTATACCCTGAAACCACCTCCTTTTGTCTTTTCCTTGTCCTTGCTCACCGAAGGAAAATCTTCAGTGACAAACCTTTCATTCAAACGTATGAACTAGGACACAAGCAGGAGAGTAGGCCAACGCCGCATGCATGCATAACTAATACAGCCTTAACTTTTACTTTCGCTGTGTTTTTCTGCAGGTTTACTTTCACCTTGTTTCACTTGTGGTGGATGAAACTTCAATATTCACCCCCTTGCCTCATTTATCTGCTGCTTTCGTCAATAGTATTTTCCCGTGATAGGGGAGGCCGAAGGTACAGGACAGCATTTTTAAGGTTTATTAAATGCTAGGCTACTTTCTGTCCAAGGACTCAATAGTTTTTTTAGGTACTTCAGGTAATTTTATTCCACCCAAATGCTACTTTATTTTTAAATACTTATATTGGTAAGGGTGTATTCCACCCAAATACAATTTCCTGTCTCAAAACTTCTAGTTTTAAATGTTTCTTACGTCGTCAAACCATTATGTCTATATTTTTAGGTGCCATTGAAAATAGATGTAGGGCAATTTGATTGATTTGATTCCATTTAATCAAACCTGATTGCTTCTTCAGCCTCCGTCTCCTGCTGTTATTGTCTTGAAGTTGCCAATTATTTCATCGGCAATTCATCTATTGGTTTGTTCTTTATTTTCTCATTGACTCGATTTCAAATTGTCATCATTGTAAATTGCCATTAGAAATGAACAGAGAAAAACGTTGTGGATCTCCAACTACTTTCTGATAAGCATTCAGAAAGAATGGCAGTGGCACTTCTATGTTCATCCACAATCATGCATATGGAGTATAATGCCACAGATACTCTCCACATCCATCTGTACTAGGCCTACAGATGGAGGAAGACATCATGCCTGCTCAAAATCTCTCCTGAGTGTAGCTTTGCAATACAAAGGAACAAAAAACGTTCTTTGCCTGACTGATTTATTCATATTTAAACATATTTTACAATGAATCTCATAATGAAATTGTAATGATTATAAAATGATTGACAGTTAAAGTTGATTACCATAGGGTACTTTAACGTACAAAGGAACAGTATGACAAATACTTACGTAGAATATTAACGTACAGCTACCTTATTATTTATCTTCAATTACGTATTTGTAATATCAGGCAATGTAGTATTTAGCGTCATGTTCAATATAGAAGTCATTTTGTCTACTCCTAATAGGTAATATTATCCAGAAGGCAAATATAGGATTATTAGTCAAGTTCCCATATTTGTTCACTAGCTGGTAAAAAGAAGAAACGATTTGCAATATCGCATTTCGAATGAACACATTTGCCACCTCGTCGCTTGACAATTTTGGAAAAGTCTGGGCTAGACTGTTGTACATTGCACTTAAAACACCTGATATACCTCACCGTGTCAAATCTATAGTTGTACCGATGGCCCCATATAAATCGATTCTGCAGGAGTGTGGAGACTCAGAGTGTCTCCTGATTCGAGTTCCTTGCTGTATTCATCAACGATGACCTTGGTCCAGGCTAGCAGACCCAGGAGTAAAAATCCACCCCCAAAAGCGCCTATTCTTCCCGAGGAGACCGAGAACTTCAGCATGTCTGTCAAATCTATCCCTGGCTCTTATTGGTGAACCATCCAGACTCCGACCCTCCTCCCTGGCTGCGTTACCGCCTGGTCCGGCAGCTGTTCCTCGCTGATCCCAAGCCCCTCCAGAGGGGGATGAAGACAGCCGAATGCATCACTGGCTGCCCCCCTCCCCTCCATGCAGAGCGTCTACCACACGCGATGCCAGGAAATCAGAGGAAAAGATCACGAACTATGACTGCCACCCAAGCTATGGACTATTCATGATTGCTGCTGTGGGTCAGACGTTACCAGAACATCTGGGCATGGAATACCAGGCTTACAAACAGTGGTTTACCACCCCCCCCCCCCCAGGCCATCAGGCTTCTCAACCAGCCACGTTAATCGATCATGTGATCACATAGATCACATGATCACTCTGATGTAGGCACTGATCACTTCCTAATGGACATTGGATGTACATCCCCACATTGCAATGTTCATATTCCTCGCCACTCATACCATTTATATTTATAAAATGTAAAACTCTTACTCCCATGTCCATATTCGTCTATCCTTTCAGTCTGCTGTTAAGGCTTTTTATTGTTATGAATATTTCTGGTGTATCTGGCATTTTCTTTTTCTATTGTGGGCTTATTTACGACTCTTTGTAAAAGAAAGTTATTGTTTTCTATGCCTACTATTGTTACTGCCTTGCACTAAGAATTCCATTATTCAGAAGGACCTTGTGTGTTAGACTGTGAATTCGACAAGTCAAACACTGACTTTAACAATAGATTAAACATTTATAAATACAAAAACTACGAATCCTCCCATTATAAATAATAATACTTCATTTCACGACTCCCTGCCGTCCCTCGCAACACGAGAGACAACCCTCTGAAGAGTCTCTTCCGGGCGGGAGACGGCATGCTACGATCGACAAACGGGGGAGCGGTATCCTGGAGGTGGCTGGAGGCCTTCGTAGACGCCCACTTTGGGAGCGTGGGAGCGGCCGTGGGAGCAGGCCATGGGAGCAGGCCGTGGGCTCGGCAGCGGCTGATTATGTCACGGAGCCACGGAGGAGAAGAAGCTCTCCAAGACGGACATGCTGGAGGACATCCAGAGGGACCTGACAGAGGTGAAGCAGAGCGTGGACAAGTGCTGGAAGATCGTGCAGGAACTCATGGAGGCCCACAAAGGAGAGACAGCACCAAGCGGAGGAGGATCCACAAAGGGTAACACTACCGATGTTCACACATATTGTTATTTTACACCATTTCTTAAAACCAAAAAAAACAAAAAAAACGATCTGGAGAAGTGGAAAGCAATTACATGGTGGGGCGAGATAAAATACTGTTAAAGTGGTGGTAATCTCACAGTTTAACTATATCTCGATGGCGTTACCATTGATTGGAGTAGATAGATATTGAAACAATATAATCAAACAGTTATGGATTACTTATGGACTGAAAAAGAGGCAGAGGATAAACTTTTAGAAAATGTGCACCGCTGGGGAAAGAGGAGGATTGGCACTCCCAAATATAGATCCAGCATTTGGAATGGCCAAGTTGCCTAGACGCTGGGCAGAGTTTGATTCTCAGCTAAAATGGATAAAAATAAGGAGATCAAAGACAGTTCCTTTCAAACCCATGAAGAGACCCGTTCAGAAATGAGTCAAACGGAAGGAGAGAAACCCCTGCATTGAACCACTCCAACTGGATGTAGACTGAGGTGCATACAAACAGAGGGACATTTCAGTGAAGGCAGGACTATTCTTCTATAGAGTAATCCAGCGGTCTGGAAGCATTTTTGTATTTGGTTTACCCGCAGTGGAAGGGTATATGTGTGATTAATGAGCTCTGAAGAGACACTGAAGTCATATCAGGAGTGAAACATTTATCAGTTTAATCTGAAAGCGAAGGTAGACTTTCGATTTTCCTGTGGTTATAGAGTGGCAATGTCTGGAGACTTAAGGGGAAAACATTGTTATGCAGGACTTCTTTAAACGCACACCATAATGCATTGCACCTCAATATTTATTCAAAAGTTATAAATACTCAAAGTGGAACATTAAAGAATTAAAGGTTCATTTTGCAAAGCTGACTGCCATGGGACAATCGTCGTTTTTGGTGGCCGGTTGTGGAGTTAAATTTCACTTTAGGTATGGGTTTTTGAAGCTGTAAAAAAGTATTTATAGTTATTTTCAAAATATCGTGAACTTGGTTTGTTTTCCTAATTTGTGTAAATCTGTAATGCAATCATGCTGTATTGCATCAGTTTGCTAATCGGGAACCCATAATCCAACATCATGTTCCTGCATTAGAGAAGGCTGCAGTTTAAGGTCCATTCATAAAGGCCCCTAGTTAGGGCCGCTGCCGGCCGTGAGGGGGGGGGCGGGGGAGCCTCTATTTATATATTAGGTAAGAACATCTAATTTGCCGAAATTGAGTGATAGGTTATACAATTAAGAAAAAATAAGGGTGGGCCTCTTCATAATTAATTTACTCTTTTTTTAATTCAATAATGTAATCTTTATTTTTTTACTCTGCGTATAGGGAGCAGCGGGCCTGCCCCTAGTGTTTCTTTTATGGATTAAAATACTACTTTCTATCAAATTAATAAATGATAATGAAGCAGTTTTCAAGGTTTATTCTTCCTTTCTATCCAACTGAACTCCGTTGCTTAGAGTTTCATGTTTGGCAATTTGTGTTATTAGCATAATGATCTTATAAGACATAAATAAAGTGAATGGCCTCGCCTTTGCCCATCAGCTTGATACATAGCGGTTTCACCCCTTCATCCCACCTCAACTCCACATCCACCCCTTCATCCCACCTCACCACGACATCTAGCTCTCTATCCCCCAGTCCTCCACCATACCTGCAGCTCTAACCCTTCAACCCACCCCTTAGTGGTAATACTTCATTCATATTTGAACCTAATCTGTGTCTATGACATCACTTCCTATAGGCTATGCATTACATGACAGGATCGAGCATGTAGCAACACGCGGTGTAGGTCTGCAGTATAGGCCTACTTAATAATTAAAATGACAACAGGCTCAATAAACATTACAAAACAAATAATAAAATGAGGGACCGGCTGATAACACTTGGCGTAAACAGGCAGTCAGCACAACGATTATTTAAACTTAATTAGAATGGTAAAACAATATTAGTTTTATGTATTAAACAAGCATTCACACTGAAGACAGTAAGCTACTACTGATTTAATGTGGCTGACAGCCATATCGGCACGCTTTTGTCATCTTTTGAAGTTTAATTAATCTGCTGGACGGTATAAATTATCCTGGTCGTTAAGAAAACAATAAATATAAGACACCTAGTGGTAACTGCCAAAACCACACTTCCGTTTCGTAAAACAAATGAACAAATAGGTTAATAGCCAGCAGTTATCAGATGATTGTTTGCAATGCCTTTAAGACTTCTCACTCACTTAAATAAACATTGCACAAATTAACAACGAAGCCTGACTACAAATCAGTACGACTCAGACTCTGACCATGTCATCGATCTCGTCAATGTCTCCTGAAGGCAGTGTCACAAAAAAAAAAGGGTCCTAGAAATGCGGGGATAGAAATGCCATCCAAGGACTACGACCCATGAAACTGCAGCCTCCTCCACGGCAAGAAGCGTGCTCCCTGCTTTCGTTTGCCTTTTTTGAACCCACTCCAGCGGCTACACTTTCCTTTATTTCGCCTGCGAGCCGTGCCTCACGTACGCCCTTAATGGATTGATCCGAGTGTTGCCTGGGTGCCTTGCCGCGGCGCTGGTGGCTTGTTATTCTTTATTGTAACAGAAGCCTGGCCTTGAGGCTACAGGGGCATCATCTGGTGTCCCCCAGCGGGGGGGCGGCGGCAGCAAATGCCCCCGGATAAGACGCTGCATCCGGGCTCATTAGCCGAGCAGATGTGAGGTGTCACGGCATATCACGGTATCAGCCAGCAGCAGACACCTCTCACGTGGGCGCCAGTTACATGGCAGATTTTTGCATTAACGTCTGCCTCACCCTCTCTCTCTCTTTCTCCCCTCCTTCCCTGTCTCTCTCTCTCTCTCTTGATATTACACAGCCTTCTCCTCTTCACAACCGTCCTGACCACTTGCCATGGCTCCAAACCTGTGAATAAAAGCTGCGCAGTGGAATAACAGCGCTGCGCCGCTTCACCTTGCATCTGGGCTGCCAGAGGCGTGCCTGTGTGCGTGGCGACAGCCGTGACGAAGTGGCTGTACACAACACAGCTGGAGTCCCGTTGGAAAAGTCACACCGCAGTGGGAGGTCTCGAAGGATAAGACCACTAGAGAGAGAGCGAGACGGGTGGTCTGTGTGTGTGTGTGTGTGTGTGTGTGTGTGTGTGTGTGTGTGTGTGTGTGTGTGTGTGTGTGTGTGTGTGTGTGTGTGTGTTTTCGTGTGTGTGGTGTGTTTTTGTGTGTGTGTGTGATGTGATTGTGTGGGTGTGTGTGTGTGATGTGTGTGTGTGATGTTGAGTGCGTGTGTGCGATGTGTGTGTCCTCTGGCGTTGCTCCAACTCCTCTTTGGGAAGGGGAAAACTGATTTGATTGTGGCCCTGTGTGAGCATCCCAAATCACATCATGTTTGTTTTCCTGAGCTTGATTAGAGGACTAATTGAAAAATATATATAGCATAAACGCAGCAAGGGCCCTGGCTGCAGCGGACCACTGGGTCGAGATTACGAAGGACTTTGGGGTTACTTGAGTTTCACATCCCTTTCAGGGTGTCTCGCACACTCTCCCATCTCCTTTTTTTTTTTAATACATATATTTTGACATGCACTCGCAGATGAGCTGCAATCTAGCTCCCAGCGCTCACCCGGCATAACGGAGCACTTTGTTGAAACCTAAACCTTTATGGAATTTATTATGAGAATTACCTCACACATCATTTGGAAACTTCTCCAGTTTTAGAGCTAACCACTGCCACTGGTGTGTTAGAGTTTTCTGACTGATATTGTTAGACATTTAAAATCATACATTAAACTCCACAATATACAATGGAAATGAACAAAACCTGAAGAAAAGACCGGTTGTGTGGAGATTTATATGGTGGTAATTTGACATGGGATACAGACAGAGTCGAGATCGATTTAGCAAATTCATGGGGTGAAAAACCATTTGGGAATTTTATGTTTCAAATGGAATGAAATGAAGCAGCCATGTATGGTTCAGTCAACCAGAACCTACATATAATCTGGTCATGTGCATTGAGGTTTAGCTTCAGGCTGAAGACAAATTGTGTAAAGTGCCTCCACCTGGACTCTTTTGACCAGACTTCATCAGCGTGTTTATCATCCATATCTCCTGACCGACTCCAGCTACATCCTTCATCTGTGGAGCAAAAGACCTTCTATATCTCATTACAAATGTTAAGAATGTTGTTGTCTTAACGACATTGACGTACCTATCCTAGGGCTAAACATCATCAACCTTCAACATGACACGTCTCTGGCATGTGGATGGAAAGGTTGAGAAACAAGTCTCTGGTTACAGTACCACTCTTCTGTGTGTCCTTGTCAAGACCCAGGAGGCGCAGCTTTTTCTGGTGAACTCCACAGTTTTATGGGGGTTTTGGAGCAGGGCCTGAGACCCTTGGTTCTAATGGTCCATAATCTGTCGGACTGTAAATATCAAACAGCCAATTCAAAGTGTATTAAAGAGGCAATGGCTCAATTAAACCCTCAGGTAGTTAATAACAATTACTACAACTCAGCCTCTTATCTGGACTCATCCCCTAGCTATAATCGCTCTCATTAAACGAGGGGCTTCGGTATTACATCATGACGTTTTTCAGCACTCGGGTCTGCAATATCCCTTCTCCGCTTCCAACCCCCTCCAATGTCTCTGGTAGTGTTATGGATGTGCTGCAGCCGTGTGATTGCAAATCTGCAAAAACACGAGACACCCGTGGCGTTCCACAAGGGTCATTTATTGGCCCCCTTTTGTTTACATCTACATAACTCCCCCTAGCCAGCCCATTAGTAAACATGAGCTGGGCATGTTTATCCCATTTCGGACTATCTATTCAACCAATAGACCACCCTCAGTCCTTATTCTTCAACAACACTGCTCCTCTGGACCCCTAAGTTCTGTACAAGAGGACACCAATCCTTTTTTATTCAGCAGTCGAATACTCCTCCTGACCAACTGAAGGCACCTCAAACCCAACTCACCTTAAACCTTTCTTGTGTGCCGAACCAGTTATTTTTGTTTTTATAAAATTACTTTTTATTATTTTTTCACTTCGCCTATCTATGAAAAATAAACAATGAGGCAGCAGTTTCCAGCCATGGGAATAAGCAGCTGAACATCTCTGAGCCACTTCAGCCCACTTCTCTCCGTGCGCGGGGGTCATATTACCACTGCAGCACACTGGGACATACTGCTTATACTCTGGCAATTGTAAAAAGAGATTGCCACGGCGCCTCTTGATATGAGTCTCATCCAGCCATAAATCTCTTTCATTCGTCTGATTCTCTTCATCTAATCCTCTCTGCTTCTGAGGCTGCTGATGGAGGCGATTGACCGGAGACATTAATGACAAGTGCTTTAGCCCCACTCCATGAAG
Source organism: Melanogrammus aeglefinus (assembly GCA_900291075.1). Classification (NCBI taxonomy): domain Eukaryota; kingdom Metazoa; phylum Chordata; class Actinopteri; order Gadiformes; family Gadidae; genus Melanogrammus; species Melanogrammus aeglefinus. The sequence goes on from OLKM01000103.1 coordinate 257,896, forward strand.
TTACACTTCACGGCCATTAAGGGACACAGAGGGAGTATTATGACTTCCCCAATTTGAGTCAAATTGTCTTTGCGACTGTAATTGGAACTTTTACTAACATGTGATTTTGAGGGTTACTGGTGCACAATGGAAATGTTAGTTAGAGAGTAATAATCATTTCAAATAATATTTTAGATAAAAGTTATCTTTTTGGAACGACGACATCAGGAATATTTGTAGTTATTAGGATTATGATTATACATATGATTATGATTATATTTCTTACTATCAATCCTTTCAAAGCTGTGTACTTGTAGTAAATCATGTGTGTGTGGAGTGCCACCTCATCCGTTTTCTCTTGTTTGTGGTTAGTTATCGTGTCCTTGAGATCCCCAGAAGGGTGTCATTTGTCACCATGTATTTAATTTCTGTATGCGTGGAGTTTTACAAAATACACCTGACAGTTTAATGTGTGTGGGTGTGTGTGTGTATTTCTCTTTATTTGTGTGTGTGTGTGTGTACGTGTGCAACAAAAAGAGGGGGAGAGTACAGTTTGTGTATGTGCATGTGTCTTCATGATGAGATAGTATGTCCTAGTATACATACGTGTGTGTGTGTGTGTGTGTGTGTGTGTGTGTGTGTGTGTGTGGTGTGTGGTGTGTGTTGTGTGTGTGTGTGTGTGTGTGTGTGTGTGTGTGTGTGTGTGTGTGTGTGTGTGTGTGTGTGTGTGTCCTCCATCCTCTCCTGAAGATCATCCCCATTCGTCTTCTTTTCCCTGCTAATGGGGCCTCAGTTGGGCTCTGTCGGGCCCCCCAGATCCGTCCTCATTTGCCGGGCCTTTTTTGGTTTACGGGCGAGACACTGTCCCTGTCCTGACACACGGACAGGACAGAAAGCCAGGCTGCACCCCTCAACCCACTCATCCCACCCCCTACATAGACACCCATGTAGGCACGTACGCACACACACACACACATGCGCACGCACATATACACACACGAGAACACACGCACACACCTACGCACGCACAAGTTGGTACGCATGCACACACACACACGAGTACGCACATATACACACACGAGAGCACACGCACACACCTACGCACGCACAAGTTCGTACGCATGCACACATACACACACACGAGTACGCACGCACATACACGAGAGCACACGCACACACCTACGCACGCACAAGTTGGTACGCATGCACACACACACACACACACGAGTACACACGCATACACACACACAGACACACATGTACACACACAAGTACGCGCTCACACACACGTACGCACACACTTTGTCTGCATCTCAGCTTTCACACCGGATGGGAGCAAAATGAGGACAAATTGAAATGAAACCCAAGGAAAGGAGGAGGAGGAGGAGGAGGAGGAGGAGGAGGAGGAGGAGGAGGAGGAGGAGGAGGAGGAGGAGGAGGAGAGGGAGGAGGAGGAGGAGGAGGAGGAGGAGGAGGAGGTGAAAGACGGGGGGGGGAGAGGCAGCCGCCCCTCGCAGGAGAGAGAGAGTAAGCATAAATTCCGTGATGTACAGCTGTGGCGTTGCGTCCATAAGTGCAACCATTCCTCATCATGATGCCCATAACAGTCACACAGGGAGAACTTCTAGAGGACAACTAGACCGCCAACGCCAACGATGGATTCAGCTACGCTCTTAAATTCCCTACCGCTAACCGCCTAATATATATCCCGCTCGCTAATGACCAGCGCAACTTTACACCACGGCTCATTTTAATGGCGGTTTAAAGTAAACGCAGGATGTCACGTTATGCAGTCATTATATCACGTTGAGCTTGAGGTATCGGCCCCTCTGATGGGCTGCCGCTCAAGACTTTTGATTGTTTTTCCTTAGAAGACGATTTATAAGAAAGATGGTTAAAAAAAAGGAAAATACGAACAGTCAACTTTATTGGAGCTATTTGATTCTCTTGGCCGGGGGCCAGACTGCGTTGAACTGAAGAAGACATTGCACCACACACACACACACACACACACACACACACACACACACACACACACACACACACACACACACACACACACACACACACACACACACACACACACACACACACACACACACACACACACACACACACTGAATTCATGCCAGACAGCGTTCTTCAAACAGTAGCCGGCAGCCAACTGAGGCAAACTTCATTTGAGCTACAGGCAATTCCCCTCCCGCTTGCCTTATAGTGATCCGCTGGTCCTAGGCATGCAGGCCCAACACAAAGCCGTTCAATCGAATCATGGGAGGATGTGAGTGAGAGTGCACCGCAGAGTGAAGGAGAGGAAGGCAGATGAGAGACAGATTATGGGGCCATGCTCATACGGTGGTTGGTGGGGATATACTGCAGGCAGGCAGGTATATATATATATATATATATAAGAGAGAGAGAGAGAGAGAGAGAGAGAGAGAGAGAGAGAGAGAGAGAGAGAGAGAGAGAGAGAGAGAGAGAGAGAGAGAGAGAGAGAGAGAGAGAGAGAGAGAGAGAGAGAGAGAGAGAGAGAGAGAGAGAGAGAGAGAGAGAGAGAGAGAGAGAGAGAGAGAGAGAGAGAGAGAGAGAGAGACATTTGTACCTGCTGTGTTGTGTACCATCATATTTTATCTCATAATACTCTACATAGCTAAAGGAGGCCCTGGATTTTGCTTATGTTGTATGGAGGGACGAGCAAATTAGATTAAATAGATTGACTGAAGCCGTAATGATCCCCTGAGGGAAATTAAACGGTTTCAGCAGCAAATAATAGCACTAATGTAAACACACGCTTACCATGCAAGACCATTTTAAACTTGCGTCATACTGTGTTAATGTATGCAAAACACACACACACACACACACACACACACACACACACACACACACACACACACACACACACACACACACACACACACACACACACACACACACACACACACACACACACACACACACACACACACTGTATAGGTGTGTTGCAGTTGCGTTGTCATGTCGAGTCAGCATGCCAGTGCTTAACCAAACTGCTGGGTTGGCCCCACCGCTGTGCCCTGCGTGTGCACAGTACATCTCCATTTGTTTGGCTGGGGATCCCATTCTACCCACCTTGCAAATCTTACTAAACAGGGGGCAAATCGCACTATAAGGGTACTTTATAATAAAGGTAAACACAAGGGGTGTCTGACGCAACCCCCCCCCCCCCCCCCCATGCTAACGACCGTCGTGTTATTTTATATATATTTTTTAAATGTTACCCTATCGGTCATTTAGCTGCGCATGGAAACACCTCAGTAATTACATCAGCGTGTGTGTGCCAATGTTCCCGCTCTGTGCTTTTGCCCCGCGTTTGGACAGTGACTCGATTCATGAAGAGTCAGACCCGACCTTGTGGATGCTTCATTATTAACGACAGGAGAACGGATCACCGGCCGTTATTAATCTTTCATTTGACGACTGCGCACGGACCTGAAAGGTTCGGAGAAGAGACATTGAAGAAAGAGAAGGTTGAGATAAGCCCACCTCTGCACTAATTACCCCAATCGTTCATTCTCCTCGCTCACAGTCTCAAATCGGATGAAAAATGAATCACTTTATCAGCAGTAACATATCACATTGTTCAATTTAGTTTTTAGTTTTGTTTTTGCATATACAGCCTTTTCGGTTCTTGCTTACTCACTGCTGTGCACTTTTTGGCCAAAGTCATCTCGAGCCATTTTTAGAGCAGTCCGACACTTTTTCCCCTCGTGAGTCCGTGAGTCCAATTTGAATCACAATTTAGACTCATGCACGTATGCCCTAAACCTAATCCATCAAATTAATCTCCAGCAGTAAGATTAGTCAGCACGATTACAACTCCATTCAAGCCATTTCCCCATGCCAGCTCTCACAAGTCGTTGAGAGTAGTCAACACCCTCTAGATAAATTCTTTAGACTTCGGTAACCTTGGTCACATATTACAGTCGCACATGTTTGTGTGTGTTTCTTCTGTGACGTTGTTGCTGTTGTTTTGGATGAAGAGCCGCTCTTAAAATGCTTTGTGGCAGATCAATAGCTCATCACAAGCCTCATTAACACGGGCCATGGCTTTAATAGTGTGGGGATGCAACACGAAGCAGTGTAATCCTTTAAGGCAAAAACATGTTCTGCGTTGTTTTTTGACGAGAGAAAGTCGTAGGCCTACAGTGTGAATTATAATTTTTCTACTGGAACTTTAACATTTTCATTTTGAAAAGTCCCAAACATTGTTAGGTGATTTTGTATTGTTAAGCCCAAATTGGCGACACAGCGCGGTCGATCTGTTGTTTATCAACCCCGGAGACCAAGGCTGCGTTCCAAATCGCATACCTTTTCTTTTTACTTGTTGTACTGCAGCTACCCTTACAAAGTACGGATTGTTGCACACAGTATGTGTACAGTTGAGAAACAATACAGGGGATTTTACTGATCAGCCACCCACGTATCCTCTGCTAGGTTTAGGATTTCTGGGGAACAAAATACAGTATGGTAGTATCAGTGGCGGGCCGTGACTTTTACCATGAGGCCTTCAATGCAAGAAGCAAACCGCTTTTCAAATGACTTAATAATGACGTCAGGGTTACTGCCATGTTGATGTAACCACCCAATATAACCCTGCTAACTGAACGGGCTTTAAGTATAATGTTTTGTTTTTTTAAGCCGAAACAACCACAACAAAAAGCACGTAGCCTACCCTAGTCATAAGCTGAAAAGACCGTAATATTCGTCAGATTCTACAATTTCCGACTGTCTTTGAATGCAGCAAAAAACCTTCCGTACAAAAACGCTGTAAAGTACGTGCTTCTTTCCTAGAACCTGTGCTTTATTTAGAGGACTTTTGCAATCAATTCATACATATTCAATACTACCAAACAAGAACCAATTCAAAACAATCCCATGTTACTTTAACGAACACAGGATGGTTTTTTAAACCAAAAGAATATTAACATAGGCTTTACAAATCAACCCAAGTGCGAAGTTTCCCTTCTACTTGCCCATTGAGTTGAAATCCAGTCGGGTGTCTCCGAACGTCTTCAACAAGACCGTTGCATGCAAGTGGCCCGCCGTACTTTGGCGTCTCGTCGACTTTGTAAGACAACTCAGGTTGGAAAACCCACCGTGGCTCCAAACACCACATCGACCCGTTGCAAATAGCAAGCATTCCCAGGCAGCAATACAGATTACAATGACCACTTGACGCTGTCAGCCAACTATACCTCTCGTAGTTGCTGGATTGGAAATGACAAATCCTTTGCCCGGCTGGGTCGGAGCGGCTAGCTGCGGTGTTGGTCGTCCCTGTTTCACAATTTCTATCTTTTTTGAGAAAATCCTTTTCGAAAAAGACTTTTTTAACAAGTTGGCCGCAATATCCAGTCTTTCTCCACTGCCGTCCATTGTAATTGAAGTGAATTTAATCCAAGAAAATTAATTAATGATATATATAATTTTGCTTCTAGCTAGTTGTAATTCCTTTTGTTTTCCTCCTGATGACGCCAAACAACAAGGCCAGCTAGAAGGCCTTGTAAAAGGATACGCCCAACTCGGCATACTCGAAATCTGATTGGCTGAAGAACATGTCAATCAACAACATTGTCCCATTAGCGTCAACAGCGAGGGGATTCTCTCAGGATTCTGAAGGCCTCGGCTAGATTATTTTGTACCCGGATACAGCGCAGGGAAATAATCTGATTGGATAAGGGATCTAATATATATATATTATCGCGCTGGAGGCAAGGCAACTGAAGGAAAAAGAAATAAATACTTATTTAGACTTATGTGAACAAACTAATTAAAATAGATGGAATGAATGAAAATATATTAAAAGGTATAAATTATATATTTTATAAAAATAAAAAATAATGTATTGTTCTGAAAGTGTCTAGGCCAGCAGAGAAGGCTTTGCTGGCCACTGACGGCCCGCCACTGGGTAGTATGGTTATTTGTACAAGTTTTGGTTTCGAACCTACTTTAGTATAATTTTACACCTGCGATTTGGTCCTGAAGGCAGTAGTAACCAAACAACTGACCATGGTATAATTAATGCCATGCACTGCCAGTCGAGCCGGAAGGGATCACTTTGTTAATATAGGGAAAACACACACAAAATACAGGAGATTCTGATGTCACCAAAAGTCATATGCGGTTTGGCCGGCCAGAATTATGTGATGTTTGACAAGTGTTTCTCAGTGAATATCTATGCTTGTAAACATTATAATTTCTTTAGGCTTTACCGCCTCACAGGAATTTAAATGTGGTTGGAGAATCTTAAACAATCCTAACCCAGCAGGAAAACAATAGGGTTTACGCCCCATGGGCTTCGACCCCTAATACAAACAACAACACTGTTATTTCAACCAATTTCATATTTTTCTAATCCTGTTATTTTTTTTCATCCCATGAATATTGGACTATTTCGTCAGATGACATTGCAATATTATGGAACCATAGAAGTGAGACATAGGCGATGCACTCTGAATTCTAACACTGGGGCTCTGTTAGAATTAAGGCTGTTTTGGAGGGAGAAGAGGAGTGGATGCTATATTTAGGCTTACTTTGGCGGGATGATGCAAGCAATCAGTGCGTCCTCCTTTAGACGAGTCCCCTAATGATCAGAAGAGTGTTTTTCTATGATGTTTCACTTTCACTTATAAAAGCCATTAATACCAGAATTGTTAGAGATAGAAAAACAGAATGATTACTTCCCTGGACCTGATAATGGTTGTGGAACAAAACAGGTGCTCAATAATTACACTCTTCTTACTCCCCATTTTCCTCTTGTTAAAGGTAATCAGTTTCCTTATGAGCAGGAATCCCCTAAGTGTTGTACTGCCTGCATCGAGCATGATCATTAATCACACACACCGAACATACCTTGGGGGGGGAAGTGATCAGATCACAATGCTACGCGCAATTTAAAAAAAAATACTCCAAAAGTTAGTTCACTATGTTTTGCGATGGAGAGAATGGAGAAGTAGGCATCAGGATGGATCAGGAGGGAGGGTCTGTTACCGCATAATCTACGCCTCCTCCCTCGGTCTCCCCGTCTGTCGGTCTGTCTTGCTCCTCCAGCTTATCTTCCCTGCCATTCTGTCTCCTTCCTTCCTGGGAGGACACTGGGCCTTTCATCCTCGCATCAACAACCTCGACAGAGGAGGAGTGACAGGTGTTCGTTGTTGCCCATTCTCTGTTTGCCACCAGACACAATATAGGCTTCTCCATACACAGCTCAAACACCGACCCCGAGTAAACACACACTACCTTATAAATGTTTGAGTTTGTGTTGGACCCGGAAGGGTTTATTTTCAACGTGTGAGAATGTTTTCAATCAAAACGTTTTTTTTTGTTGTATGGCTTGGTTGCAAACATTGATTATGATTACACAACCATAAAGAGAGAAATAAAGTATTGAATAGGTCAAAGTAAGATACTATAGCGGTGAGGGGGTTCGGAAGAGTGGTACTGTGTTCAATTCCCAATATCAACGGCTAGCCCGTAGAGCGCAAGATGCCTTAACCTCTACCTTAACGGCATGAGCGCCAGTCATTTAAGATAATTAAGATCCTCTGAACGATAAAGGCAATATCATACAACATCATACATCAGGCAAACATTATGTGTGCACGTCAAATACATAATCAATACCTTAACGCTATTATTCCATATTTTTGAAAGGATGCCCTGTCATGTGAACCACAGAACGCCTGCTTGTCCCCCGATACCGCCCATGGCAGTTGATGTGCGTCCATGACTCCTAACAAAAGAGCCGGTTCCTTTTAGTGTCACATCTCAAAGAGAAACCCATAGAATGGCTGTTGGACACTCACCAGTGCGTCGTGTAAATGTCTAGACGTGTGTCATGGACTTTTTGTTACAGTTTTCGCTTCAACCGTCTCCCTGGGCAGGTTTAAGCTTTACCCTGTGGGCCTGACATTTCAATACAGAATCAAATGGAAGCAGATAGTGTGTGGTGGTTTGTGTGTGTGTGTGTGTGTGTGTGTGTGTGTGTGTGTGTGTGTGTGTGTGTGTGTGTGTGTGTGTGTGTGTGTGTGTGTGTGGGGGGGGGGGGGGGGTCCGATGGAGAATGAGGTGAATTGAAGTGAATGACTTGAGGTGGAGTGGTACTGCATGTTCAGTTGAAATCAGCATTTAGGTTTTTCGTTTGGAGTTTTTACTGAGGCGCCTGCGTAGTGTAGTACTCCTATTGAACTTCCAAAGTTTACTTTATGAATACTTTCAAAGAGATAAATCATGGAAAAAGAGGTTGGATTCCTTTTCCTTCCATTTTTTGGAAAAAAAAAGCTTTTGAGCAATGACAGGAACCTACGGCGTCAGAAGCTGTCATAAACAACACCTATGAGGGTGTTGCGTTGACTGGTTTCAGGTGAGTTCGGTGCGAGTAGAAACCTCCCGTGACATCCCTGTCCTTTATTGTTCTCCTGATTCCTTTAGGGCTGAATCACAACCCTGAAATGAGATAGATGCTTCGTAGTTCCTAGTTTGTTTTTCCATTGTTTTCAACCAGTGATGACATCATGAGAAATGCCATGGCATGCTACAGAAAAATATCCGTACGGAAGGTAATCCAGCTCTCTGAGTTCTTACATTGCCCCGAGCACAGATAAACATAGGGACGGTGTTTCTGACTCAGGTGAGGAAATGTCAGATATTGAATTGTTACTTTCTCAAACTAACAAGCACTTCTGGCAGACTCTCTCCTGAGGATCCAAAGTGCATCCGGTGCACTTTGGATTATTTGGAGTTCAGAGGAGCAAATGAACACACACTCACACACATACACACACATAATGGAAGCTGTGTGTATCATATGTGTTTGAACTTGCCTTAGTGTATTTATGTATGTTTGCATGCATGTATTTATGAATGTATGTGTGTATGAATGTTTGTATGTATTTTGTATGTATGTGTGTATGTGTGTATGTATGTATGTATGTATGTATGTGTGTATGTATGTATGTATGTATGTATAACATATATCCCTCCCTCCTCCCAATCTGAGATCCCATATTTACCTGGTTGTGGATTTAACACAACCACAGAAGATGAAGTATAGCAGAAAGGCCGGCAGACATGGATAATGGGAAATAAAACAGTTTGAAAAGTGATCTGCTGCTATGTTCTATGTTGCTTTCCGTCTTCTCCACCATTTTTTTTTCAATGCAGCCGACCATTTGCACTCAACCCCTTTGCACTATGTCACTCGGAACCTATGACTAATAATAGCAGGTAAAAACAGGAAGCAGGGGCGTTTCTGCTGTTCCCACAGACCTCTTGTAGTCTTGGAGTAAAGAATTATATCTGCAAAGGCGTATCCACTGGCCTTAATGTTGCGGTTATGGCTGTGTGGGAGCGATTGTAATCACTCCACTCCTGTTTCTCACTAATAAAATATGAAACAACCAGCTTCTCTTGGCAAGGGGGATTTTTTTTGTTTGCTCTTGATCGATATCGTTGGCATGCCCACTTCTCTTCCGCTGAAGGTATATTTCCCCAAGTGCACACACAGTACACCAGGGGGGAAGAACTGATCAGAACAGACAACAAAATCACAATCATCGCTGTGTTACAGTGTGCAGCACATTGCTGCCAGAATTCAAGATAATGTGGAATTTGGCTGGCTTTTGGAACGGTGTCAGAGAGCAAGAGTAAATTTCCACACATACACGATAAAAAAGGTAAACGAAATGGCTCCTGGTACCAGCCATCCTCCTCACTTCACTTATTCCCCTCGCACAGGAAGTCAAGTTTCACTTGAACACAACAAAAGAACATCCTCTGTCGGAAATAGCGCGATCAAAAGGTTACCTAAATGTTTTTTAAAAAGCCAAGAAACTTGTTAACACAAAGTCTGCTTCTCTGTGAAACAGATGTGAGAATAGTGAGCGCCTTCGACAGGAGGGGGGGCTGAGTAATCAATAGCACAGGTGTAGCCTATCAATCTAAACGAGGCTCATCTAATTGTTGTCTGTCGGGTTTATCCTCCTACCCCTCCGCGGTGGATGGCTGGACCTCCTTTTATATCCTATGGAAGGAGAGGGACAGCCATAGAGAGGTGGTACGGGTAAGAGAACGGCCATTTTCGTGTTGTGAACAGACCAAGATGAAATACAAATGATGGTATTTCATCGAACCACGTCTCGGCTAACGATATCCAGCAAAAAGATGACGGGGTACACGTTTGTGACGGTAATCAATCGCCCGTGTGCAAGTCGAACTGCGGCGGCGGTGGCTGTATGTTCTGAGAGAGAGAGAGAGAGAGAGAGAGAGAGAGAGAGAGAGAGAGAGAGAGAGAGAGAGAGAGAGAGAGAGAGAGAGAGAGAGAGAGAGAGAGAGAGAGAGAGAGAGAGAGAGAGAGAGAGAGAGAGAGAGAGAGAGAGAGAGAGAGAGAGAGAGAGAGAGAGAGAGAGAGAGAGAGAGAGAGAGAGAGAGAGAGAGAGAGAGAGAGAGAGAGAGAGAAGAGAGAGAGAGAGAGAGAGAGAGAGAGAGAGAGAGAGAGAGAGAGAGAGAGAGAGAGAGAGAGAGAGAGAGAGGCAAGGGGTAAAAACTAAATGGCTGACTATCCGGGGAAGAAGGATGCAATCATACGCAAACTTTTTGGCATTTTCACTTCAGAACTTGCAAAGAAAAGTTATAAAGACCAGGAATGGAGTGTGGAGGTGTGTGTGTGTGTGTGTGTGTGTGTGTGTGTGTGTGTGTGTGTGTGTGTGTGTGTGTGTGTGTGTGTGTGTGTGTGTGTGTGTGTGTGTGTGTGTGTTGTGTGTGTGGGAGAGAAGCAATATTAAAGTAGGTTGGACCAAACATTGTGAGTAACTGAAACATGAGCTTCGTCACTTGCAACACATCTAGGTTCCAAAGAAGTACCCCATCTTCAGTGGAGAGTGCGGTGATTCAAAGTAATGAAATTCTATGCCTGGTCTTCCACAGTAAAATTACTTAATACATAAATAGATAAACCAATTTTTGCTTTCCTATCAAGCCCGCTATCAAAATGTCAAAAAAGGGCAGACGGTATGAAAAAGTATTTGAAAAATCGGAAACATCAAATAGGCCTAATCGTCTACGTGTTATTTTAACATGTAAACAATATATAGACGTGATTATCAATTATTATCAAATATCGAATGTTAAAATGTTATAGAAATAGAACTGAATTAATTATTTAGGATTTGATTGAATTGTGAATAAAAGTACAATCTAATCTGATGCGTAAGAGCAGCTTATACCAGCAAAAAAACTTCTCTTCTTTTTTGTTCAGTTTCATCCAAATTTGTTAATCAAAAATCCATTATCATATTTACTTCCTGTCCTTATTTTTTGATTTCAAAACTCATCAAACCCCTTGTACTTGGGGGGCATATGATCCGTCTTCCACCTGGGTTCGGTGTTTTACGCTGCAATCAGCGGGCACTCCTGATCGCTCACTCCGATGTGAGCGATGGTCAGCATTGGAGTTCATTTACTGTGACTCTGTGCCTCTGAGATTCATTTGGGTTCCAGTAAACAGAGATGAGGTTGGCTGATCTGTGTCTCATTAGCCGCTTCAAGACTGTCAATAAAAAAGCTGAAAAAAAAGTGTAATATAAAGCGAGAATATTTAGAACAACAATTATGTACTCAGGGAACTGTTAAATGCGATACACAGGAGAAAAGCAATTAATGAAAACAGTGGCAAGAGCAACATTTCCATAAAGAAATACAAAAATCAAGATAAAATACAAATTGTCTTTGCTCCAAGAAAGGCTGTGTATTTTCTTTGTATTCTAGATGCCACAAGCGTGGAACACTTCAAATCAGTTAACAAAAACAGCAGTTAAACTAAATGAAAAAGGCATGACATCAAAAGACTGACGCATTTGAAGTTGATACGGAATAAAATGAGAGTGCTTGACGCAAAAAGGTCTCAACAACCGAGCCACGTCTCGGCTAACGGTATCCAGCAAAAAGATGACGGGGTACACATTTGTGACGGTAATCAATCGCCCGTGTGCAAGTCGAACTGCGGCGGCGGCGGCGGCCATATGCTCTGTCTGAAACCCCCACCACCAGCACCACCGACTCCCCGACCCCCCCAGCCCGGAACCCCCGGACCCCCTGAGCAGTCACCAGCTACAGGGGCAGCTCGCCAGACCAGCTGGCCCCGATGTGGAGAATGTGGGTCTTGTGTAGGGAAGAGGAGGGGGAAGGAAAGAGAGACACTTGGCAGGGAAAGATGGAGACAGGGAAGTGCGGAGTGGGGAGCGACTGGCTGCTCTGCAATATCCGCCCTGGTTGGACGAGCTGCCGCCCCTAAATCACGTCTTTGACGGAGGTGAATGGGCCCGGGCTATAAAGGGCTGAGGCAGAGCTGATAAGCTCCCATACAATCTGGCGGCGGGGCCCGCTGGCTCCTTGGCACGGCCGACTAGGGGCCTCGTTTGTGAGCTTCCTGTGAGTCTGGAAGGATGTGGGGGCCACAAGGCCCCTGGGACTCCAGATGCCTTTGGGGGGCGGCGGTGGATCTGTGGTGACATGTCTGGGAGGACGTTAATGCCGATGGTGATATTAACGCTCCGGCCCGGCAGGGAGGAGCGTTCGCCAGGAGGGATGCCCTGCCAGCTTCCTCTCCAGCCACGCGTATCTGTCTGAGCAGCAGCAGCAGCAGCAGCAGCCGCGGCCGGCCCCCACTCCCCCCCGGACTGTCTGGGCCGGATCCCTGGGACGGGGGTCATATTAGAGCAGGATGAAGGGACGGGTTGCTACGGGCAACGGTGGGGGGGGGGGGGGGGGGGGGGGTGGAGCCTGGCGGGGCGTCGGCTGCCTCGTGGCCTTCTGGGCTCCTCGGAGATGGGTGGGGGAGCGACAAATGCCAACTCGGAGTGTGCGGCCCCTGGAGTGGCGGAGGTTGATTGCAAAACAATCGTTTTGATGACGGCGACATGAGGAATTATTCTACTGCAAGCATGACAGATGTGGGATGTCATGGTGATTAGATCGCCCTGCTCTCTCTCTATCTCTCTCCCTTTTTTCCCCCCTTCCCATCGCCCTCGCTGTCTCCCTCACGGCATGCTCTCTCTCTCTCTCTCTCTCTCTCTCTCTCTCTCTCTCTCTCTCTCTCTCTCTCTCTCTCTCTCTCTCTCTCTCTCTCTCTCTCTCTCTCTCTCTCTCTCTCTCTCTCTCTCTCTCTCTCTTCTCTCTCTCCTCTCTCTCTCTCTCTCTCTCTCTCTCTCTCTCTCTCTCTCTCTCTCTCTCTCTCTCTCTCTCTCTCTCTCTCTCTCTCTCTCTCTCTCTCTCTCCTCTCCTCTCTCTCTCTCTCTCTCTCTCTCTCTCTCTCTCTCTCTCTCTCTCTCTCTCCCCCTCGTCCTTATCCTCTCTCTTTTTCAATCTTCTATAGCAAGGCGATAAAGGGACTGGATGAAGCAGTGTGAGGCAATGTTTTGCTCCAACATATATGGAGACGATTAGGGACCCCTGCCCCGTACATATACACCCTGAAGGGATGGTCTTTCATCAGATATTTAGAGGCAAACTTACGTTTTTCATCACTCTCATAGTAATGTGTGTTTGTGTGCGTGTGTCAAATCACATAATGCTGACCTGTGCTTTTCATGACTGCTGACTAAATCCAGTTTATGTATGTAACTTCTGCACAGAACCACAACATGTCCTTGCGGTTGATTCACTGTTGTCCACTAGCCTTTAATTTGCACAGAGGTATGTCTGACCCGATTTTTCCCTAAGATCAAAACTCATGGTAATATCTCAGTCCTTCTTATGGAGTAAAATACATATTTATAGCAATCCCATGTGTGCATATTTTATGTTCACTAATTAAACTATTAAATCAAGTTAAAGTTGGTCAAATCTCATTATAAGGGTTTTATAAAGTATTCTCTACGTATCTATGGATACCTTTTGTTTGATTTACAACCCCAACCGTTGCTTTCCTCTGTCAACATGTGTCATTTAACAATGAAGAAACAGAACATTTGTATTTGTATGTGTCTGCGTATCCGCATATCACAGCCCAATGGGCATGATTAAAATGTAATCTCTTCCTTCCAGGGGGTAAACTTCCCTAAAGGCTTGGGAAATACAAGTAGCTGAATAATTTAAGTCTAGGCATTCACAAACATAAACACATACGCGCACACACACACCACACACAACACACAACACACACACACACGTACACACGCAAGCACACACACACACACGTATGTACACACACACAAACACACTCACACACACACAACACACACACACAAGTGGACACACACAAGCGAACACGTACACACACACACACACGCACAAACACAGAACAAACCCAATAACAAATATAAACAAGATGTCTTATAGATGTTCTCCATATGCAGTACAACAAGCTAATCAGGGCATATTTACACATGTCAGTGGTGCTGCTCTGAGGCAGTGTGTGCTCAAGCTGGATCAGTGCTGTGGTAGGAGAGCGATGTGTGTTGTTGTACGCCGGCAGTCCAAAGCACAGTGACCCATGAGAACGAACCAAAGTCTGTCCTTAGGGGGAAAGCGCGCAGGTGTTTAATAGGGTGTTCACGCCCTGTTACCTGGCTGACGGCTGCAATCTTGCTCCCCCCCCCGCCCACCACCATGTCTTGTTTGTCAGTCAGGAGGCGGTGTGTGTGTGGACTGATAATTAACCCACTGATGGCATGTTGAAGGCTTGCTATAGCACATAGTACACCGCTTGGAGTTGGCTCGTTTATTTTTTTTCAAACTAGTAATGTATAGGTTTTTACGCTGCACTTGACTATATGAAAATAATATACGTGAACTATTCGTAAACCATGAACAAGGCTGACTTGTTGTAACCTAGAATTAAATTATCATTTGTTATTAGTTTGATAGTAGTGTCCTCTTTTTTTGGGAGCTGGGTTATTCATATCTATAATTAGAAGCAAAATCCTTGGAACACCGGAATAAAATACTAGGTTTCCATTTGAAACGTATTTATACGCTCAGCCAGACACACGGCCACACACATACGTCTACGTACCGCCGTTCCTTTTACTTGGGCGTACAGCTCTGGCCTGATCCCATGACCTTTAGCAGTGAACTTTATCATCATCCCGAAGTGGCCTTTGGGAAGAGTCGTTTAATGTCCCCCAATCTGTTGTGACTTCAGTGAATGTCATATCTATTCAACAGAGGAAGGGCTGCATAGATCACACCACTTGAGGAAACTGTGTTTATCATCGGTGCGTTAATATTAGTACCGTTTGCGTACATGTGTCTGTGTGCTTTTGTGTGTGAGTGTAGATGTGAGCTCGTCTGTGCTATGTGTGTGCATGTGTCTAAATATGTGTGCATTTGTGTGCACGTGTGTGTGAATAGGATTCTGTGTGTTTAAATGTGTGTTAGTGTATGTGGGAACATTTGTGTGTCCATGTGTTTAAGTGTGTGTCTATGTGTGTGTGTGTGCACGCTGGCGTGCCTGCGTGTGTGTGCGCGCGCTAGTGTGTGTGTGCACATATGTATGCATTAGGTGGGTGTTGAGAGTGAGAGACGCTGAGAGTGACACTCTCATTACAATCGCTGATGGATGACCAGCAAGGCACATGGATTCTAAATCAGGCCGGACACTTTTCAACTCTTTACAACTTACCTCACTGGTGGCTAACAAACACTTTGCAGGGTATATATATTCAGACTTGCATCAAGCCTGGCCTGGAATGTGAGTGAGTACTCAGTATTCTGCCAGCGTTTGGACTTGGGCCTGAGGTTCACTATTGACCATGAGTGACCTGATAAACAACATGACCGTGATGGGTGCAGACAATGTACACGTGATGGATCGTTGAAAGAAGAAAAGGGTGTATATATAACGGCCATCTTCCCATCACCCACATACATCTTGTCCTTAAATGAGAAATGTCCTGGTACTACGACAAACATTTAAAACGTTTTTGCTCTCACACACACACACACACACACACACACACACACACACACACACACACACTCACACATGCACACATGATTGCGCACTAATTCCTCAACGACTATGTGTCTCACTGCATTGTTCTGGGAAAGGATACAGTCTGGATAACAAGGGATTAATCCTGCCCAGCCAGACCCAGAAAAGCTTAAAGAGTTTGGTTTTGCATCACCCACTCCCTCACTTCCAGTGTAGGGGGGTGGGGGGGGTGATTAATAACCCCTCCACTTCAAACAAACACACACACACGCACACACACACACCCACACACACACACACACACACACACACACACACACACACCCACCCACACACTCTCTTCTCCACTCCCATTACCCTCTGCATACAGATGGGATGTCAGGTTGAAGGTGGTTGGAGAACAAACACAGCATGTGTGGGGAGTACGCCACCTATGAGAGTCTAGACTCACATACACAGACCTCTCACACACACACACACACTCTCACACACACACACACACACACACACAGCACACGACAAGCACACACACACACACACCCGACAGCACACACCTCCGAGGACACCACAACACACACACACACACACACCCTCGGCACAAGCCAACCACACACACACACCCTCGAGGACACAAACACACAAACACAGATACACTCTATGTCCAGGATCAGGAAGTGCAACAGACCCCGTTCTGTTTATCACCGTGGTAACGGTTATGCCCATATATGTTGTGGCGCGTGTTACCGCGCCAGCAAATGTGTCTTCTTAAGATATTACGCTGTTCTTGGTTGGTGATTTCGTAAGCTTCTGCTGCTGTGCAGTTTTTTTCCGAGGCTGCGCTGGCAGTATTGCAATAGGGGAGAATGTCTACCACAGGAGTTGTCAAAACATTTACATTTAGCAACATTTACAACTTACATCGTTTAATACACACATTGACACACCGACGGCAGAGTCAACCATGCAAGGCGACAGCCAGCTCGTCAGGAGCGGTTATGGTTAAGTGTCTTGCTCAGGGACACGTCAACACTCAGCTAGGAGGAGCTGGGGATCGAACTAGCAACCTTTAGGTTACAAGACAACTGCTCTACCTCCTGAGCTAAACAAAAGTTGAAGGTCAGTACCATAGGCAGAAGGGAGAGAGATGGAGTCTACCAGTAAACGGTGGTTTAGAGGTTATTCACAGAGAGAACTGAAACCCTCTTTGTAATTGTCCGTGTCTGTCTTAGATGGTTATCATCGAATTTTCATGAAATTCATTAGGGATAATATGTCTTATTGGAAGAGTTTAGAATTCATACTCAATAAAAAATCGGTTGTACATCTTTTTTTTTAATTTATGCACAATAACACAGGCAAACATAAAAAAACGACATGTAAAAAATAAAGTTACAACCGTTGAAGAACCTAACATTTTTTGAATGTATACTTTAAACGGAAATGCTATAATGTACTTGTGCTCTGAGTGGATTTATGGGTAGTGTATGTTAACGTTGAAATCCATACGTACAGTTAATTAAAGGTAAATGCTGGCCTCAGAAATACTTTTCAGATTAGTAGCAGAATATAACAATGGACACTATCAAAATTTAAAAATTTCTTTACAAAAAATATAAAAATACGGTGACAAAAACAGAAATTGATGAAGGCCATTGCGTTTTGGAGTACTTTTTTTTCTTTTCTGAATGCACATAAACCATTTCTTCCTTCAAACTTAAACATTTTTTGTTTTCCTTTTATTTACTGGAGATATTGAGTAAATGTATTTATAAAAAACTACAGCGATAAGCTTCAAATTGTATTTACTGTACAGGAACAACAAATGCCCCCAAAAAAGTTTTACATATATATTTCAATTGCTTGTTTGCCGCAAGTTGCATCGGACCATAATAAAACCAAAATAAAAGGGTAATAAGTAAAAGGAACCAAAACCCAGATTGAACTAGACCAGGTTTAAAATATCTACATACTTGTATGGGAGCGAGGGGGCTGGATGGAGGACAGGATGGTGGTAGACGATACAAGCCATACGGTCTCACAGCAGACCAAATTCTTCCTCTTGTTTTGGGGGGGAACTCCCACGGCTTAGAACCACAGTTGAAAACCAGTCCGGAAGCAAAATGTCCCCCAAACATCGGGAATGCGCGTCAACCATGCAAACAAACCCAACAACAACAACGAAAGGGAGCGTTGGGGGGGGGGGGGGGGGGGTGGCGGCTAGGGGGGCTGGGGGGGGGGGCGGGGGGAGGGGGGGAGGACATATGACTTCATGCAGATCAAGATTTGGTGGTTGGTTATGTTTCTCCTTTTGTTGAACAAAAAACGACCACACAATCTTCTTCTTAAAGAGGCGTCCGTGTTTGAAGAGATCATTTCCCTGCAATCTCTTAAGAATTGGCTTATTTTTTAGGCAATCTTTTTCCGCCACCTTGACGGGAACACACACATACTTACATACACACGAATACAGCGAAAGAGCTTCCTAAGTGCACTCCAAGGCACCTGAGAGAGAAAAAAAGGGTGTGTGTTTCTCTCTGCCGGCGATACTGCAAGTCTTTTCTTTAATCGAATACCAGCTGCCATTTTTTTCTCAGCGGTCGGGTTGTCTCAGGCAAAATTATTATTTTTTTTATATAAAGCAACAGCGAGAAAAAAAGTTGAGATTCTCAATGGATTTCTGCGTCCTCAGATGCGCACAGGCCTCTAGGCCGTCGCTACGAGTGCTTTAATAGTCATCGTAGGTGTTCAGGTCGGTGAAGAAGGAATTGGTGTAGGTCTTTCCGGTGAGTTGAGGATTGAAGTACTTGTTCCTCTCCTCCAGGAGCAGATTGTTCTTGTTGAAGGCCTAGGAAATAGAACAGATGGATGGAGAGAGAGAGAGAGAGAGAGAGAGAGAGAGAGAGAGAGAGAGAGAGAGAGAGAGAGAGAGAGAGAGAGAGAGAGAGAGAGAGAGAGAGAGAGAGAGAGAGAGAGAGAGAGAGAGAGAGAGAGAGAGAGAGAGAGAGAGAGAGAGAGAGAGAGAGAGCATTGAAAAAGAAGAAGAGAGAGAGAGGGAGAGGGTGGTCAGGAAAAAGTTATTTGCCTTGAAAAGGATCAAGCAATGATTCAGGTCCGGATGGCAAGGTGAAACAAATCCATCTGACAAATCATAAAAAAGAAGCATTTCAAACTTCACAGTACAGCAACACAAATCAATGGGAGGCTGCTTGATGAATGAAACATTCATTTCCCTTAGCAAGGTCAGAGCATTAGCAAACAGACTGGAAAAACGACCTAACCACTGCTGGGCAAAAACGGCATCGGGATGTGTCCATATGTCCAATTCTGTCATCTCTAATACTGAACGTAAGTGGCTTTTATGGCTTTCAGATTGGCTGTGCTCAAGGACGACCCGAACCATAAAAATCTATCAGGGAATGCGTCATTCTTTTTCCGTGAAGCTATAAGTAAGCGATAAGCTATGGCGGCGTTGGGGGTCATCGCCGCTGTGCCCGCGGTCACATGGTTAACAAAGAATTAGCCCCCTTCCCTACGCGGCAGCTGCACTCTGGGAAACATTAGCAATTTGGCTAACGGGTGCACGCACATTCAATTTGCTCGTGAGTGCCCCCCCCCCCCCCGTCCCGCCCCCTCCGCCCCGACTCCCTTAGGGGCGAGGGGCTGTATTTCAACACGGGGTGCCATTGCGTTCGCCGCTGAGAGATTCTGCTTCGGAAGGCGACTATGATGGGAAGCGAAAAGTGGAGCGGACAAAAGATCTAAGATGTATTCCACTCCCATCCCATTATGTGATTTGTCCGCGGAAAGAGTTGTAATCAACAACTCCCGTGGCGCGGAGATAGTTCTGTATCTTGGCAAGTGAGCCCTTCGCTGCTCTTTTAGACAGCAGCTTGTGGAGCTGGTGGTTAGCTGTGTGTGCTCTGTCTTCGAGCCTTACACTCTCTTTAATTGGTGGAGGACTGAGTGCGCGGGTTCTCTCGATGCAGTAAACAGAGAGGACTTAACAACAGGGCGCTGCCAGAGATGGAAGGCCGACAGGGAGGGGGAGTTATGACGCATCATGGCGATTTAAGTTGTTTTTTCAGTTCTCTGTGCTACCGTCAGCCACCAAGCCATGCACTTGAGGAACCGGGCCCAAAAAAGGGATGGAACAGCATGGGGTGGGGGGGTGGAAATAAACGGGGAAGGCATGCAAATGGCCAGACTGAGAATGGGGATGAAGGGAAGGATAAGTGAATTATCACAGCCCTTGGGAAGGAGGAGGAAGGAGGAGGAGGAGGAGGAGAGGAGGAGGAGGAGGAGAGAGAGGAGGAGGAGGAGGAGGAGGAGGAGGAGGAGGCGCAGGCTACTGTAGGATGAGTCGATGAAAGGGTTTTGGAGCCCAGGGGAGGAAAAAACAGAGAAAACTAGATTTGTGTACGCCAACCTGCCACACACAGGAAGTTGGAGGGGGGGCTCGTTGGGGAAGCAGGAAGTAGTAGAGGTTGTGTTTTTTTGTTTTTGAAAGAGTTGTTGGGTTGGATTGGTTTGAGGGGGAGGGGAGGGGTGGGGGGGGGGGGTATTTTTTTTTTTTTTTTGGAGAGGCGGGATGTTGTAGAGTGGTTAGTAGAAAATCTCCAGGCCACGCATGGACACGCCCATGTTAGCAGACAGTGGCTGGCGCATGCCGGGGTCGTCCAGTGGCAAGAGTACCGAGACGTCTGGCTGCAGGAGAGGAAGCAGAGGCACCAGTCATCCCACAATCCCCGCCACAATGCAACGACCCGAGCCTCACCCACACCCGAGACCCGGGTCCAAACCCCCTTCACAACGCCCAAAACCCTGACATGTTTCAAATCTCTGCACTTATGAACTCATATCGTACTGGAAAGCCTCCCGTTTGGCAGAGGGATGAAAGTAATATGTATTGTATCTGGCTGGCTGTGGTACACTGCACACAGTAATGCGATTAAATGTGTCAGCTACGTCGGGGTTTGACGCAAAATATTGAATCTTGAAATGCGACAGCAGGTGTTCATCTTTCCTCACAACTGACACTCAAAGCAAGGATAATGAGATTCTGGGCCATTCATGGTTAAAATATAGCTCAACATCGGAGTTATCTTGCAGTGCTGCTTTTGTGAGGGGCGTGGAGGGGAAGGGAGGTGGGGGGGGGGGGGGGGGTTTGTCTTGTGGGAGCCAACAAAACAGGATTAAATTGAAACAAACTCTCCATTTGAATTAGTTTTTTTTTCCAAACGTGCACTGTCCATATTTAAATGTGCTTCTAGCAGCTCAAGGAAAAAGGATTATATTCATTGATTAGAGGAATTGCATGAAGGATAAACACTTAAACATTCCTACCCTCGTCAGCGTGCAGTGCAATGTTGCCGCGCCTCAGCACATTACATTATTTAGGCTAAAATCACATGCTTTGCTCTGGCGTTTCAGTAAGGGGAACTAACGCCAGTCTGCATTGGCCTGCATGTAATTTGATTTGTAGCTTACATGAAGTCCAACATGTTAAGTGCTCAGCTGATTTATTTAAGGAAAAGAGAATGCGACCTGACTCGAAGGATTTGAGAGTTGAGGGAGGGTTGTAAATATTTATGCAAATAAAACGTTACATAAATAGGAGTCAAACTGGATGTCTTTTCACTCTGCAAAACACAATTTGATTCTTTAAATAGAGTAAAACAAGTTAAGCGCTCGGCTGATTTATTTAAGGAAAACAGAATCTGACCTGGCTGAAAGGATTTCAGATTTGAGAGAGGTTTGTAAATATTTATGCAAATAAAACTTTATAGAATTAGGAGTCACACTTGATGTCAAAATGATATTATACTGTCGGCCTCTTCACTTTGAACGCCAACCCGACAAGTGTTTCCCCCCCCCCCTCATGTGTGTGTCGAATAGATATATATTTCGGTGGCATTTCAAGGGGCCGGGATTTTGGCTGCTAAGGTTGCTAAGACCCGACAATTTAGAGGCCTGGGAACCTGGAAAATACACCCGTCTGGGGGCCCAGAGCAGCAGGGATGAGTAATAATCACAGACACACCCAGGCGCTCGACGGAAAACCACCAACACCATGTTTTGATAGCCAGGCTGGAGCTACTGTCTGAAATCCCTCCCTGTTCCTGTGACTAATTCTGTTATGCCCTTCATATGATACAAGTCTAAAAGGTCTGGGACATCACTTTGGGTCACCCTGAGCAGGTTTAGAGTGTGTATAATTCACTTTTTGACGTCTGAGTTTCATCCGTGTCATTTTCTTGTCTAAGATAATTTGGCAAAACTATTTTTGTCTATTTGTAATCCATTTATTTTGCATGCTTATTGTGTATTTAGTTGGGTCCTAATTCAGTTTGAAGTGAACTACAGCTTTCAACATCTCCTGTCGGATCTCTGGTCGTGTGGGTGTGTGTGTATGTGTGTCTGTGAGTGTGTGTGTGTGTGTGTGTGTGTGTGTGTGTGTGTGTGTGTGTGTGTGTGTGTGTGTGTGTGTGTGTGTGTGTGTGTGTGTGTGTGTGTGTGTGTGTGTGTGTGTGTGTTGTGTGTGGGTGCGAGACAGAGACAATCCCTTCCTCCCCTACAGGGAGAAGGTGTGCAGAAGACTGCAAACTACTTGAGCTGATACGCCTCTGCTAGGCATCGCTATCTAGTTGCATCCATGCATATGAGAAACCAGTGACTGACACAGAAAGGCAAATCACCGGAATCAGACACACACGCACACGCACACGCACACACACGCACACGCAAACACAGTGTGGGAGAGGGAACACACAGACACGAAAATGTTAATACAGTGAACACCATGCGAATCGCCTAATCCAATCATGACAAAGACTGGGTGTAAAGTTACATGAAACGCTTGTTCCTCGATAGGAGACTGTGAAATTGACTGATTAGTGAATATGTTTTAGCGACAGCTGCAATTAAACTCGCAACAAATATCACGAGAGAGTGCGTGGGGGGATGCTACGACTGTGTTTTGTGTTCATGAGTTTAATTATAATTGAAAAGTTGCAAAAGCATATGGCTTTATTCAAATATGCACATAAAACATCACGGCCACATAATGAATGTGGGTATTACAGGTGGTGCGACGAAAACATGCTAGTGGCTTAGAAGTGAAACGCAAGAAGTTGGAGAAATGGTAATAAGTCTTCCCTGACACCACCCCCTGCGCCAAATGGTCAAATACCCCAAAAATATAATTAAATAAGAAACAGAAATCCGAGAGAACCCAACCGGACCCAACCAAAAGTGAAACCAAAAGCCAAACCAAAACCCCAACCAAAAGCCAAACCAAAAATTGAAACCGAAACCAAAACAGGCACCGACCTTGATGGCCTCCACCGAGTCGTATTTGTCCAGCTTGTTGATGTGGTTGGTGATGCTGGTGTTGAGCGGCGCCGACACCGGGTGGATGACGGTGGCGTCGTGGGACTGCTGTTGGTAGCGCTGGCAGTAGGAGTACACCAGCAGGGTCACCAGGCAGCCCAAGATGGAGCTGCTCAGCCCCACCGCCATCATGTGGAACAGGTTGAAGTCTGAGCAGCGCCGTGGTGTGGGGTGGGGGGAGGGAGAAGGTCAGCGGGAGAATAGCAAAAAAAACGACGTGTCGTGAATTTTCTTATGACAACATATTGGGCGGAATTTGAGTTGCAGCTGCTTGGAATTATTGACCGCAAACACACACAAGCACACACACACACACACACACACACACACACACACACACACACACACACACACACACACACACACACACACACACACACACACAACACACACACACCACACACAACAACACACACACACACACACACACACACACACACACACACACACACACACACAGCATAAACACACTTATTCACATCCACAGTATGTATATGCCGTAAATCACTTACCTCCACAGTAAATCTCCTCTTGACTTGAGCGGGCAATGGAGACTTCTGAGGGGAGAAGAGAGGGGAGTAAAAAATGAGGGGAAGAATTAGGGGAAGATAGATTGTGAAGGTGAGAGTGGATATGAGAGCTGTACAGTTGGCAGGGAACAGATTATCATAAAATCCACCGGCTAATCAGGACTGGGGCACCTGGAGTGGTTTATGAAAAGTATTGTCTCTCGTTAAAAACAAATGAACTACAAGACGTCTCTAATGAACCCTAATGGACTACGTTTCCCATTAAAATGGGATGACTGATTGGGTATAAAGGGGGAGGAGGAGGGGAGGTGGGAGCAGTAATCGTAAGACTTCTAAAGGGTATTCTCGAGTACAGAGATTATTATATCACTATTAATCAACACAGACACTTCGGAAGGAGTCTCTTTTTACTGCACTGTTCATCCCCAATCCTCCAAAATAACATTCGGATCCAATCTAAATCAGTGTGAGCATAAGGAAACAGTTGGTGTGTGTGTGCGCGCGAGTGTGTGCGTGGGCGAGTGTCAAGTGACGATTTCGTGTCTCGTCATTCAGTCTGATCCGTTCACAACAGGAACGTCAATGTTGTTTTAGCAGAGCATGCGCGCATGTGTGTATGTGTGTGTTGGTGTGTGTGTTAGTGTGTGTGTGTGTGTGTGTGTGTGTGTGTGTGTGTGTGTGTGTGTGTGTGTGTGTGTGTGTGTGTGTGTGTGTGTGTGTGTGTGTGTTTATTGATGCATTGAGGCAGCGAACAGAGTCATGGTGACCTTTAAAGGCAACAGACGCTGTGCTAACCATCCCTGGCGTGAGACAGATCAATGACCTTGAGCGCTCCCTACATAGTTGGCTGGCGATGCTAAAATCCTTACCAGGGGTGTTGAAAACTGTTTGGATGTGTATGTTTAGGGCAGAAGGGGGGCAGGGTAGGTCAGCGCATCGGTGTGGGGGGGGGGGGGGGGTGGTTGGCATGCCACTCCTCCAGAAGTCTTGAATGCGAGTCGTTTTAAACTCCCACCAACGTCCGACACGTTTGGGAGCTGGCCTATTCGCTATTAGCTCTCGAGTGCACGACCGAAAGTAATATTATTTGGGCAAAATGTGTGTGCACTTATTCAAAAGGCTGCTCTATTTGTTAACTCTCTTACCGTCTTTTTTATGATTTTTCCACATTTAACGTGATTTGGCGCGACTCAAATCCAATCAGATCAAATCAAAGCGACTCCAATGCAATCCACTCAACAATCTAATCCAGCCCTCCCTTCCATCACGAGACACCTTCTAGTTTCAGACCGGCTACAGCGAGAGCAGCAGCGGTACCTAACCACTTCTTCCTCACCCTTTTTCCCCTCAATGAACGAAGAAACGGCGGCCGGAATAGGGGGCTATTTGGAGGGTCTCTGCCCCTATGTCTTTTCACACTAAATCACTACGTTTATACCGGGCTGCGAGAGGAAAGCCAGCAGCTCTGCTCTGAGTGACACCATTATGGAACTATTACATCAGAGAACGCCGAGTGCAGCCCTGGCTGGTGGTGGGCAGAGCGGCCCAATCACACACCGTCTCTCCTTGGCCAGGATCCACTGAGTCATCCCATTCACACGTGTGTCCGTAATGGTAATAACTGGACCTCTCGGCACTGCGAGGTGTGGAGTCGGAGGCTGTGGAGCGGTGCACGTTAAATCATGCATGAGTCCCCTAGCCTGTTAAACAGGAGGGGAATGGTGTAAGACTATGGGGTCCGTGTGTGGTTGTGAGTGTGTGTGTGTGTTTGTGTGGTTGTGAGTGTGGTTGTGAGTATGTGTGTGTGGTTGTGAGTCTGTGTCTGTGTGCGTGTGCGTGTGTGCGTGCGTGCGTGCTTGTGCGTGTGTGTGTGTGTGTGTGTGTGTGTGTGCGTGCGTGCGTGCGTGCGTGCTCACCTGATATAAAGTTGGAGTCAGGCGGGCAGGGTCTGGTCTCGGTGCTGTTGCCCGAGCACTGGTTCCCAGTAGGGAAGAGGACATCGCAGTGGCGCACTCGCATCTGGGACACGGCCCCTTCACACTGGGACCAGTCCGACCAGCTGGACCAACTCTCTGGGAGAACGGCAACGCATGGAATACCATAACATAGAGTCAACCTCCTGATCTGTGGTTGTGTGTGTGTGTGTGTGTGTGTGTGTGTGTGTGTGTGTGTGTGTGTGTGTGTGTGTGTGTGTGTGTGTGTGTGTGTGTGTGTTGGAGTGTGTTCTTGTATGATGTGTCCGCGTCCGCGTCAGCTGATGAGCAGTGTGACTGTGAGTGCTTGTGTCGTTGTGTGTGTGTTTTCTGTGTGTCTGCACGAGTGTCTGATAAAAACTGAAGGCTGTGAGTGTTAGTGGGAGTGCAAACGAGAGAGCAGAAAGAGATAGAGAGAAAGAGAGTGCAAGAGATGAGAAAGAGAAACACACACACACAGAGAGAGAGAGAGAGAGAGAGAGAGAGAGAGAGAGAGAGAGAGAGAGAGAGAGAGAGAGAGAGAGAGAGAGAGAGAGAGAGAGAGAGAGAGAGAGAGAGAGAGAGAGAGAGAGAGAGAGAGAGAGAGAGAGAGAGAGAGAGAGAGAGAGATATAAAGAGAGAGAGCGAGAAAATAAGAGAGAGAGAGAGATCATGTTTAGTCTATATGTGCTTGAATAGGATGATGACGGACAGCGTAGTATTGGGATATTCTTCACACGTAGTCCAGATCTGCATGTGTAGGTACTTTATTATGCATGAGGCCTGGGTCCTGTGTTACTTGCGCCTCTTGTGCTTGATGAGTGTGTGCACACGTGTGTGTATACCTGTGAGTGTGTGTGTGTGTTTGTGTGTGCGGGTTGGTTTGTGTGCCTGTGTGTGTGGGTGCTGCTTACACCTGGTCATTATGCATGAGGGCTTTGTATGTCACTGAAACACTATTCATGGGAAGTGTGCATGTGCTTGTGTGTATGTGTGCTTATGCCTCCTGGAATGTGTCTGTGCACGTCTGTGTGTGTGTGTGTGTGTGTGTGTGTGTGTGTGTGTGTGTGTGTGTATGTGTGATTGTGAGTGTGGGTTGATGGAGGGGTGCATGTTCATTCATACCCATTCACATTTAATACTTGTGCTTGTGAGTGTGCATGACGGAGTGTGTGTGTGTGTGTGTGTGTGTGTGTGTGTGTGTGTGTGTGTGTGTGTGTGTGTGTGTGTGTGTGTGTGTGTGTGTGTGTGTGTGTGTGTGTGTGTGTGCGCGTGCGTGTGCATGTGCATGTGTGTGCATGCACATGTGAACAGAGAGGAAGTGAGTGTGTGTGTGACAAACAGTGTGCGTGTATGACAGTGTGTGTGTGTGTGTGTGTGTGTACCTGGACAGGGCTGTGTGTTGCACAGGGCCTCCTCAGTGTGCAGTCCCAGGCAGATGTCTCCTCCGTGGGCCGGGGGGGGGTTGCTGCAGGTCCTGGTTCTCATGTAATGTCCCCCTCCACAGGTCACGGAGCAGCGCGACCATGACGACCAGCAGGACCAGCTCCCGTCCACTGACACCACAGGGGAGGGGGGTTGAAGGTTAAACAGACCACAGTGAATGTATCGTTGTTTATCGTAGTTCCTTCGTTTCTTCATGTGTGTGTGGTGTGTGTGTGTGTGTGTGTGTGTGTGTGTGTGTGTGTGTGTGTGTGTGTGTGTGTGTGTGTGTGTGTGTGTGTGTGTGTGTGATTGTGTGATTGTGTGAGTTTGTGTGTGATCGTGTGTGTGTGTGTGTGTGTGCGTCCGTGTAGGTATAGGTGTGCACCTCTGTATGGGCATGTGAGTGTATTGTACGAATGTGGGTGTGTGTTCTCCAGCTACCCGAGTGACCTCCCTATGAACCAGGCATTCACCACTCAACATGCTGAAGCAACACGCACACCCACACACGCGCACACACACGCGCACAGAAACACCGGCCTCCAGACTCACGCATCATAACCTAGACTACAGTCGCGGACGCCTTGTGCTGATGTGTGTGAGGAGAGAGGACATGTGCGGAAGACAGCAGCGTGTGGGAGTCGTGCAGCTGTGCAGAGAAGAGCTCAGCAAGATGGCTCAGATGTCGTTCGATTATGTCAACCGGGCGAAGGCAGCCCGGCACACAGACGTTACCGTGTTTCATTGGGTTTGTCATTAACAGACCATTATGGAAACAGAAGAGTGTTGTGCTATCGTTAATATCCATTATATCAACGCTATGAGTGAATCTAGCTGAATCGTTTCGAATGCATGCGGGTGTGTTTGAGGTGTGCGTGATAACCCGTGTGTGTCTCTCTCCAGCTGGACTGGGCGCTCTGTGACCCTCCAGACTCCACGGTCTTTCCTCTAATTAATAGACGAATATTAGCCTTGGAACACCTTTGTGATTATTTCAGTGTAGTTTTCCCTTCACACTGGGCCAGATATGAGCCACAGCAAACCCTTCGGAGAACACCGACGTCCAAGCACACAGTAGTTTGCCAGAGCCTGCGGCAACAGATGTAAGGGATCCTTTGTGACCAGCGCTGGAGAAAAGCCCGCTTTTTACATTAGCGGATTTAGATGTTTCACAGAACCGTCTGGGGGATTTTCATTAAGAGCCCAGCCCAACTTCTTTAAGTTGCCAAATACATTTTGTCGACTCAATGAAATACTTCTCTCCCGCAGAGTGACATATCGTTTACCACATTTGAAAATCCATCCAAACATCCACTTATAACCTCATCCCCCCTCAAGACAGGCCCTAACCAAGCCTGCGTTTGTATTTAGTGTAGCCAAAGAGTGGGACTTAAGATGTGTGAGGAGGATCCCTTTGGTTAACGTTGGCGAAGAACCACGCCGACGCTAAGGTAAAAGTATTTGTAGTGCTGAGAATATAAATAACCGCAGAAATCCATGTCGCCCCCCCCCAAGGTTTTCCCTCATCGCCTACGCTACGGAAAGCATCATGCATTCATCTGACATTTCAGGTTACTCCAGAAGGAGAAAGCGTTTGGGACCACTGCGCAGACAAAGGTTCTGTGTGTGGATGTTGACGCTCTGCCATCTACAGTAGTAATCTAAAAGATTACTACTGTAACCAGACGCACAGCGCTGATTGACAGGCGGCACACAAAAAACTCACGGGGTACGGAAAACGGGATAGGGAAAAATAAAAGAAAGCCAACAGCTTGTCACTCTCCTGTCTCGCTCGCTTCCGATTGCGAAGCGGCATTCCCAGGTAGGTTTTGACGTTTTTAAAAATGACTTTCCATGCCATTGTCTGTCTGTCTTTCTACGCTATCCTGCAGATCTCCTGCTAAGGCTTTTGACATTTCTTCTTAGCGTTTCGCCTTTATTGGACAGAACAGCGTAGCGCAAAGAAGGAAGCAGAGTACAAGGGAAGAAAGGCCAGGAAGACATAGGGGATATGACCACGGGCTGGATAGTAATTTCAGGTAATCAATCATCACACCTGTGTGCCCTTTACCGGTTGTTAAATAAATCCCCCCCCCACACACACACACACACACACAGCGTCCAACTCCTCCGGCGTTGGGGTCGACCACATCGCACATCACAGCGCTCCAAATACCAAACTACAAGCCACAGCACATCGGTTTAGACAGCGTTATTACCTGCCTTGGCAGACAGAGCATTCATTTCATTAGAGAGGGTCCCGTTATCCTCTTTGACTGCTGAAGAGGGGGGAGGGCGCGCGGGAGGGGGAGGCGGGGGAGATTCAGCGGAGGGAAATGCATTGTCTCTGAGACTTTTCACATCAGAATGAGGCACGCTGAACAGCCCTCTCCACCCCGTAGCGAGCAGCATAATTACCCCAGGAAATAATTACACACTGGAGCGCCAAAGGGATTGTCTCTCTGGTTCCTGGTGTAAATTGGGGTCTTGGAAGGAAAAACTCCCCAAAATCGTGTTGCAGATTTACACCCGTGTGGCTCAGCCAGAGCTCTTTGTGGAGTGGATGGCTGGTGGGTTTTCTCAGCCGTTTGATTTTTGGCTTGCGGCTCACTCGTTCTTTATTCAGCACTCCAGCAGCGCTTCTTTTAAAAGCGATGTAAAATAGATGTCCTGCTTCTCGTTAGGTGTGGCCGAATTGGCGTGTTTTCTACTTTTTTGTCACGTTTTTTAAGGAGGAAGAAAAGGACAAAAGACGGCCATTCACATGAATGTTTTCTGCTCATGCAAATGCAGTATGTCGCACTCATGCAAGATGTCTGGTGTGGACACCCGTTTGCATATTGTGTGTGTGTGTGTGTGTGTGTGTGTGTGTGTGTGTGTGTGTGTGTGTGTGTGCATGCGTGTGTGTGTGTGTGTATACCTGGGCAGGGGGTGACGTTACACTCCTGATACTCCTGCGCTGCCCCCATGTGGGTGTGTGCCGTGTGTGTGTGTGTATACCTGGGCAGGGGGTGACGTTACACTCCTGATACTCCTGCGCTGCCCCCATGCAGGTCTGCCCCCCGTACTTGGGCTCCGGGTTGCTGCAGGTCCTCTTCCGGCTGCGGACCCCCCGGCTGCAGTCTCTGCTGCACTGGGCCCAGGAGCTCCAGGGAGTCCAGCCACCGCTGACCGCGTGGCCCGAGATCCTGCCCAGACGGAGCACCTCGCCTGGGGGAGGGCAGGGAGGATCCAGGGGCATGGTCAGCATGGAGGTCTGTGCTTGGCACAGACTGACACAGACAGACAGACAGACAGACAGACAGACAGACAGACAGACAGACAGACAGACAGACAGACAGACAGACAGACAGACAGACAGACAGACAGACAGACAGACAGACAGACAGACAGACAGACAGACAGACAGACAGACAGACAGACACACACACACACACACACACACACGGAAAGACAGGTAGATAGACACAGACAGACAGATAAGCTCACATACAGACAAGACATACAAAGATAAAGAATGTGATAGATGACGAGACAAAGAAATTATAAAAGTTTTCAATCATGATGTGCTCATTTGTTCAAGTTATTGCTAATTACCAAGCAAACTGCCGATGATCCACTCATTGAACACTCCAGGCTGTTGTGACAGATCTGAAGCTTCGCTTTCGCCAATTTCAATTTTGATCCCCTTTGTCAAATTTGGCCGCCCACGTATCCTTCTCTTTTGTTCCAATATCCCTTCAAAAATGAATTAAAAAGTCTAATCGGACAGTACTTTCAGTGGAGGTAAGAAGCAAAGACCCACTGATTGCAATAATGGAACTCATAATAAAAAATGTCTCTTTGTATTTCCTTCCTTCATCTCTTATCCCTCCACGTCTTTCTCTGTCTCTTCGTCCCTCCACCTTTGTGCTCCCTCCCTCTCTCCCTCCCTCCCTCCCTCCCTCCCTCCGGCCCACATTCTGCCCGTCCCTCACGTCCTCCCTGTCTGCGTTCTGCTCTCCATCTGCCGGGGGCCCCCTGTTTCGAGCGCTCACCGGCCCCCTGTGGACGCCCCCTGCTCTGTATTCTCCGGTGCATGTGTACGGTCAGAGGACAGCCCGAGTGTTTACCTGTCGCCAGGGAAAAAAAACCACCCATGACCTCGTCATAAGCACCGCAGACCTTGGCGCTGTGTGGCAACTCCCCCGTCCGTCCCCCTCCGTCCCCCCTCCCCCCACAACCCCTCCTCCTCCTCCTCCTCCTCCTCATCCTCCCGTGACCTGTCTGTGACTGGCGTGCGGACAGGCACCAGCTAGGCCACAACTCTCTTTATTGATTCTGCGCAGGCAGTGCGATGGATGGCCGGTGCCTGCCAGGGTGACCCGCGTTCTCTATCAAGCCCTGTTGTGTGAGAGGGAAGGAACCGCTCCCGTCGCCTCCACCCGCCACAGAGGGTTTAGTGCTCCGTCACCGGCTCTCTTGCATTACACATATGACACACACAGTATCTCAAGCGCACAGACATACAGACACACACATGCATGCACTCAGACACACACACCCAAACACACATACACACAGGCATGCATGCAGTCACTCAGATACACACTGGAAATGAGATGCTCACACTCTCACACACACACACACACACACACACACACACACTGGAACTTAGATCGACGCACACACACACACACACACACACACACACACACACACACACACACACACACACACACACACACACACACACACACACACACACACACACACAGGAACTTAGATGGGCGCTCTCACACACACACACACACACACACACACACACACACACACACACACACACACACACACACACACACACACACACACACGGAACTTAGATGGGCGCTCTCACACACACACACACACACACACACACACACACACACACACACACACACACACACACACACACACACACACACACACACACACACACAAACTCAATTAACACACTCACATACACATAAACATACACGCACATGCACAAACACACACACACAAATAAGCTCTCTCCATTACACACACACACACACACACACACACACACACACACACACACACACACACACACACACACACACACATGCGTGCACACATACACACACACACTCGGATGATGAATTGCGTGTAATCCATCGTTACAGAGGTTAGCCTCCTGCAGCTCAGACAAACAATGGGGACGGCCACCCTGTAAAACATGGAGCCGGAGTTCTCCATCGATCAGCGGAGCGGAGCGCCGGCAGATTAATCTCTGCACAGCCTCACCAGGCAGACGGGGCTCAGCCATGGCTAAGCAGGATACAGTGAAGCAGCCACCTGCCCACCGTCCCCTGTAAACACACCGGGACATCTGTCTACCCCTGTCTCCATGCTATGTGCGTGTGTGTGTGTGTGTGTGTGTGTTGTGTGCACCCACTCATGTGTCTGTGTGCACACACTCGTGTCTGTGTGTGTGTGTGTGTGTGTGTGAGTGTGTGTGCGTTCGTGCACTCACGTATGTGTGTGCGTGTGTGTGTGTGTGTGTATGTGGGTGAGTGTGCGCATGTGCATGTGTGTTCGGGGGCTGGGTTGTTCATGTCTGCAGGGGGAATGTGTGTTTGTGTGTATGTGTGTGCGTGTGTGTTTGGATGGAGGGTTGTTGGATGTCTGTGGGAGGAATGTGTGTGTATGTGTGTGTGTGTGTGTGTGTGTGTGTGTGTGTGTGTGTGTGTGTGTGTGTGTGTGTGTGTGTGTGTGTGTGTGTGTGTGTGTGTGTGTGTGTGTGTGTGTGTGTGTGTGTGTGTGTGTGTGTGTGTGAGTTTGCTGACACATGTGCAGCAGAGCAGTCTGTAGGCGGCCTGTCCTGTACATTCTGTATGTAGAGTGAGGAAGAGGAGGAGGAAGAGGAGGAGGATAGAAGGTCAAAGTCGGTTAAACTACAAACACTGCTCACAGCTATGCTATTGACACAGAGGGTTGGGAGGAAGACAAACAGACAGACAGACAGACAGACAGACAGGGATGAGTAAAAGAGTAAGAGAGGAGTAAATGAGCGAAAGCCGCTAGAACTATTCAGAGAGGGTGATGGCAGTGTGAGCTTAAATCATGCCGGGAGTTCTGCATAATGTGTGAACAACACCAAAATACATGGAATCATATTTTATATCTCCCCATCTCGACTCGGATATGAGCTGTCAACATCTCACACTCAGGCCGCTGGCAGATTGTGTGTGTGTGTGTGTGTGTGTGTGTGTGTGTCGTGTGTGAGCTGTCAAAACATCTCAGCACTCAGAGTGTGTGTTGTGGTTTGGTGTGCTGTGGCAGTGTGTGTATGTGTGTTGTGTGTGTGTGTGTGTGTGGTGTGTGTGGTGTGTGTGTGTGGGTGTGTGTGTGTGTGTGTGCGCGTGCATAGTGTATAATGCATTGCCTATTCAAATTTTTTGTGCATTCTTTGTCTTGCATTCTCTTGTATTATGCATTAACTTTCTTTGCACAATCCAGAGTGTGACACC
This sequence comes from Melanogrammus aeglefinus, assembly GCA_900291075.1. Classification (NCBI taxonomy): domain Eukaryota; kingdom Metazoa; phylum Chordata; class Actinopteri; order Gadiformes; family Gadidae; genus Melanogrammus; species Melanogrammus aeglefinus. Next base: position 291,656 of record OLKM01000103.1, read on the forward strand.
GTGAGAAGGGCTGCATTGGGGTTGTACTGCTCTCTGATTGGTCGGCTATAGGTAAGAACCGCAATACATTCAGAAAAACAACAATTCTGGTTGAACTTTCCTCCCATAGAAACCGTATAGGAATAACAAAACAAACTGAAAATAACAATGCAATCTTTATGGCTCTACAGTAGGTACACATAGTAGGGCTTCAAACAAAATGCGCCTTTTTGTGTGTGTGTGTGTGTGTGTGTGTGTGTGTGTGTGTGTGTGTGTGTGTGTGTGTGTGTGTGTGTGTGTGTGTGTGTGTGTGTGTGTGTGTGTGTGTGTGTGTGTGTGTGTGTGTGTGTGCGCTTTCTAGCATGTGTGTGTGTGTGATTGTGAGCTCATGCATCATCCTGTGTGTGCAGTGCACCATACACCTCTTACAGCTAAATGAAACCAGGGGCTTTCGGCTTGGATTACAGCTGGGGGAGCTGTCAGGCTCGTGGGAGCTGTCTCAGGGTCACTCAGGTACAGAGGGATTCACCCTCAGCCACTCCGAGTAGAACCCATGTGACCCCTGTCCTTTATGCGTCAGTAGCCATGGAAACAGCACGGAATTACGCCATGATGCTGCATGCTGAGTCTCCGATATAAAGAGCGGTAGGAAACAGCGACACTATTAATCACGGCTGTCACCAAGAGCTAAAACTTATTTCTGTCACACATACACATCCACACGCAAGCACACACACACACACACACACACACACACACACACACACACACACACACACACACACACACACACACACACACACACACACACACACACACACACACTCAAACAGGCACACGCACACATATACACTGCCATGAAGATAATCATGAAGTTAATCATAACCTGTTTCTATGTATGGAAGCACGTTGAAAAGAAAGTACATTGAAATCTCACTATTTTTTTTTAAGTGTTTTATGCAAATATGCTTCAAAATTCCAATGGTCACAACACTATGGTAATTATTTCTGTTTGGGGATTATAAAAGCCAATAATCTCAGAGGGATTTGTTGTTAAACCTAAAGTCAACTGTATGAACACTCATTAGTTCCACCTGATTCCACCCCATTTTTCCTTTGAGATAACCAGAGAGAGAGAGCAAAAGCGAGAGACAAAGCCAGAGCCAGCGCCGCGAGAGAGTGAGAGCCAGAGCAAGAGAGAGCAGGGGAGAGAGCGAGAGACAAAGCCAGAGCCTGAGCAAAGAGAGTGAGAGCCTGAGCGAGAGAGAGCAGGGGAGAGAGAGAGATATGGACATCTTGTAGTGTCTGAGAAGGGCTGGGGCAGAGGCCTTGGCACCCAGACTACTTCAGCCAGAACGCACCAGTTGCAAGTAGAGGAAGAACCAGAAGAAAAAGAATGAATGATGAAGCCATCATTCACCCCCATGAGCAAACATGATAATAGAACAGCCTTCTGTGGACATGTCCTTGCCATCTGCGTAGTGCCATTTTCTTTTCTTTTTTCCTCAGCCGCACAGCAGTTACATTGGAGGAAAATAATATATATTTCGGAAGCAGCTTCTAACACCTACTCCAGCGCCCATGACAACACATTCAGAGAGTAAATTAGATTTGAGTGCATCTCCTCATGTGTAATTGATTAACGCCTGCAGGCATATGTGATATTCAGAAAATCTCTCTTCCAGAGGAAGAATTGTGTTGCTATTGTAAGGCGATACGGCTCACTGCTGAGCGTAAACTCACCCTCGGAAATAGACTGTACCCAAATAACTTTTTGTCATTTTTACTGTAAAATACTACATAATATATATCAACATCCTTGGTCACAAGCAGCTTATCCAACTACTTACTGAGCTATAGCTTGCTTATCAAAAACCCGCTATTATACCATTTCTGGTGTTGAAAAGGAACATTATTCAAGTAGAATGAATTAACCGGCTTCATCTTTATGCTTGCATTATGTGCCAAAGATACTACGGTAATAAGTCGAGTTTCGGTTCCAAGATCACCAACAGCAGTAAAAACAGTGCTTCAGTGTGACATCTTAATTTCATTAACATCTCATGTAACAAATGGGCCACTTTCTCACTTGGACTTGCAGCAATAAGATTTTTGAATTTGTGAATAATAGGCCAAAGTATAAACTTGGTTGCAAATAAGTTTTTTGAAGTGATGTCAGATACAGACTTTCAAATCCATTGTTCGTACTGTGATAGGATCCCCCATTTTAATGAGAGGAATATTGTTTTCCCAAACAAACAAAACACATTTTCAGATTGAGAACTTGGAGCTGCACATTTAACACATTTAATTGCAACACAAAAACGACAATAACAAACTTAATTGTTAATGAAATGTTATTCCATATGTCTTTTTCGTATGTCAAACTGCCAGCAGCATTTGTCTCATTGAAATACAATCAAAAGGGCTTCTGAGACAGAAATAAAGAAAAAAAATAACCCTTTTAGGTTTTTACTCCAGGCATATCAAATGTGATCGAAAAGACAAGGATGACAATGGAAATAAATCACTCAGCAAGTGTGAGAAATGAGTTTAAATCATTACCAACCCTAATTAATTCATTTGCGTCACTTGATCAGTGATACGCGAGAAGGCGATATGTTACAGAGGACCGTTCTCAATGCTTGGATAAATCGCACACCCTTGATTGATGTCTATTAATAACCAGGAGGAGCGCTGTGTAGAGTCAAGGTGATGATAGGCAGAGAGACAAAAGAGGGAGAGCGCTCCCAGATGAAACACCCCACATCAAACCGTTTGCCTCAATGAGAACGTGGGGATTAACCTTCCTCCACACCCCATGACAGGGATGATGAATGTTCTGCACTTCGTGTCAATAGCGCGTGTCATTTCCACAAATGCAATCCAAAACCTTTACGAGTCGAGCTCACATCTGATGGGTCTCTGATAGCGCTATAGCTTTAAAAAAAAGAAAGAAAACACACCACAAAAAAAACAACAGTCCCATTCAGTTGAAGAGATTGAGAAAACGTCCAAGCAAAGGGCAATTGAACGCGGCCTCTCATTGGTCAAAGGGTCAGAGAGGAAACGTTGAATCAGAGACAGCCTCTCAAAGAAAGGTGTAAAGATTTCTTTCAAAGAAAAACAGATAAGCTTAAATAAAAGAAGAAAAACAAAGACGTGTTGAGGCTCGGAGGGATACTGCTTAGTTCTCGCTGTTTGTTTCCAAGTTTCTCTCTCTCTTTATGGCACCAGTTGATTCCCAGGGAGAGAAGATATAGAGGCCATGCCCAACATTGAATATTTTTCAAAAAGAACCTATTAACCAGGTTTACACGCAGACTTTAGGGCCTTTTTGGAATATTTCCTATGGCTGTGATATGGCTCATATTTCACATAAACACACACACACACACACACACACACACACACACACACACACACACACACACACACACACACACACGCAAACACAAACACACACAGCAGTCTATTTTATTGCCTGTATCTTGTGGGAAAAGAAAGGGCGTATGGGAGGCTGTAATCAATAGTGACTCACCCAACGAAAACAATACATCTTTATCAGATGACTCAGTACCCCCCAGACCCTCATCTTTACATCAGGGTCTGGGGGCGGGGCGGGGGCGATGGAGGTCGATACACACACACCCACCCCAGCCCAGCTGTAATCATCTCGCGGTGACCCTGATGCTATGCGAAACACTTCAGGGCTCCTCCCCGCTGACTGCAGCATGGGCTCCCTGTGGGTCAGCCCTTGTATCCAACACACACACACACACACCACACACACACACACACACACACACACACACACACACACACACACACACACACACACACACACACACACACACACACACACACACACACACGTGTGGCTACACTTGAGCAGCAAGGGCAGGGTTAAAGAAGAAGAAGAGATTTTGCGAGGCAAGTCGATCTTCATTGGAATGATCCGATATCGATTCACGAAATCCTGAGGAGCTGCTTGCGTAACTATGTTATTTGTTGTGCCTTTATGGAAAGGACACTGAGGAGAGACAGGACCCAGGTTGAACAAGAGATGGAACAAAATGGAGCAAGGAGTGCTCCATTTTGGAGTGCTCAAGGAACACCACCTATAATACGCCGTATCCTGTGGCTGCTTGAGCTGGAGGCTATAACACCGTGAGCCTCGCACAGACAGCCTTTGGTTCTTCAACGTGCACTATATTGTGTTAACGGCTGTAGAGTGACAGTGATGTTAATTAAGAAGTACAGTAATGGAACTCGCTTTGGGCTCGGTTCTTAATGTTAACATTCATCTTTTCGATTATGCACCATGCTAAAAGGTTACTTCTGCTATTTACAGCGTAAGCTATCAAAAAATGTCCTTCATATCCAACCCAATCGATAGGAATCCAGCACACATTGAGTCTCTCCTCTAGCAGAAGGAGCCTTTCGCACAGTTTTACAGAGTTTCCTATCCTGTTGAACGCCCAATAGGAGAGCTTGGTAGAAAAAGGAAATGTTTTATGAGTTTTATAGCTCTCGAGCAAGGATATGTGTGCACAGTTGAGGTTGCAAAAACTATTATAGCTTGTAAAACTATAATGGGTAGTGGTATGGTGTGGTACAAGGACACCCTTCTCATTTAATTTACAACGAGCAGAGATGGAGCCATCTTCCTGGTTTAGCTGCCGCCATATAGTCTAGTCTCAATTAACCCAGCCTTCATCATGACCCTCCAAGTTAAGCACTATGGAGGGCCTTTCTGTGTTATTTGAGTTTAGACAGCTATTTGGAGAGATACCCTTTGGTGACACACCCAACACCATCATGGTGTTGGGTGTGTGGGTGACACACAGACACACACACACACACACACACACACACACACACACACACACACACACACACACACACACACACACACACACACACACACACACACACACACACACACACACACACACACACAATCAATACCTGAAAGCGCGGGTATTGATGATTCACGTTCACACACACACAGCAACACATGAGGAAAATACATAAATCAAAATACACACACAGACAACACATACATCAAACACACACACACAAGCAATGCATAACATGACTCCCACTCCCAACACACGCTTTCTACACGCCTTGCCTGTAGAAACCATCTGTGATCATGTTCCCCAGCTCATAGAAGTCCAGTGCGATCATTAGAATCAGTAAATCGGTAGCAGACTGATTAAGTAGGCTACACAGCTAATGCTAAGACAATCCTCGATAGCAAATGCCTCTAAATCCATATAGCGTACGTCCGGATAAATACGTGTTCCCACTAAGAAAACAGTTCTCATTTATTATTTAAAAGGCAATGCAGTGGGAGATAAAAACGAGCAGAACGGTAAATAACTAAACCGGATAAGATCTGAATCGCAAATATTGCCTTTTAATGAAGGCACTGTTTGTTATTTCGATTTGTCCCCACGATCGAAATTACCTCTTGCGTCTTAATGTTAGATAATAACGCCTTGGAAAACCTTTTGGCCAGAAAGTGATTAAATCCACGATTAAAACAATTCAGCAAGTACACCGCATACACCTTACAGATCAGCGTCGCACCAAAATCCCCCCACCCTCCGACAGGCCGCTGCTTCATACCGAGCGTGAAGCAATTATCACAAACAAGCATTTATATAATGCATCTGCACGAGATCTGAATCGGAAAAATCCACACACACGCAGACAAACAGGCACAGACTCAAGGAGACAATCTCTCGCTCACACCATCTGCCTTCACGATCCTCTGATCCGCTCCCCTGCCACAACAAATCATCTCGCGCGTG